>CAMOHE010050140.1:167879-196545 GCA_946598075.1 Artocarpus hirsutus
TGTGAGCTCAGAAAGATGGTTTGCAAATGGAAGAACGCCAAGGAAAGAAGTTTTAAAGAAATATTCTATGATTTTGGATTTTGAATATGTTTATAAATTAAGAATAATTTTTATAAATTTTGTGAATGTGTTTTTATTATTTTATAAATTTTTCTTCCGCATTTGAAGCTTTAAAACTTGTTATCAAAATTTTTAAAAGTTCGGCCTGCCGACCATACTGGTCGGACTGCCAAAGATTTCTAATCGGCCTGCCGGTTGCCAAGCATCGGCTTGCCGATCTTGTATTTTTTTAAAAACCCCATTCTGTAAGGCTTCGGACGGCTTGCCGATGGGTGATCTTCGGCCTGCCGGTTCAGTTCGGCCTGTCGAAGTTAAAAGTTCGGCCTGCCAGCCGAATCATGTTCAAAGAATTTTATTTTGTTTCAAAGGTCAAATTAATTTTAAATGATATTAGCAAACTATTTATACAATGTCTATGGAAAAGCAAATTATTTAAGTAAATTTATAATTTCCTATAAATTGTATTTCTATAAGAAAAAATGTATGTAAAGATCCTGGGAATGCTTTTCCAAACCGTGATTTCAAATGCACGTTATTAATTACAATAGTTTGCTTTAGTTAGTGTTATAAAGAATGAATGTAACGACAGCTGTGATGTCCGAAAAGGGGGCGTTACAATAACACTGCAACCTATACTTACAAACCATTGCATCTTTTTTCCAATCCTTAAACGCCAAACAAGTAAAAATTCCAGAAGATTTCCTGTTGAGCACATCTACAACTACATTGGCTTTTCCTAGATGAGGCTACAGCGTGAAGTCATAGTCTTCCATAAATTCCATCCACTTCCGCTGCCTCAAATTCGGATCCTTCTTAGTGAACAAATACTTTAGAATCTTGTGATCTAAGAAAATCTAAAATATCGCTCTATACAAATAACATCTCCAAATTTTCAATGCATGAATTACTGCTATAAGTTCCAGATCATGAGTAGGATAGTTCTACTCATGATGTTTCAGTGGTCATTATCCATATGCCACAACCCATTCATTTTGCATCAATACCCATCCAAATCTTGTCTTGACGCATCAGTGTAGACTTCATAAGGCATGTTACTACTCGGTATGATCAACACTGGAATGGTGGTCAACCGGGTCTTCAACTCATAGAAAGCATACCACATTCAACATTCCATTCAAATCAAACATCTTTCTTAGTCAATCGTGCCAATGGAGACGTTATCTTCAAGAAGTCTTGCACGAATCTTCTATAGTGTCTACGAGTCCTAGGATGCATATAGATTTCAGCCACATTTCTCGGTCGATCCTAATGCACCACTGTTTTTATTTTGGAAGGATCCACTGAAATACCCTGATCACAGATGATGTGTCCCAGAAACTTGACTTCAGTCAACCAAAACTCACACTTTTCCTTTTTAGCATGTAGTTAATGTTCCCGCAGAGCTTGACGTACTATCCTCAAATGCTGTTCATGCCCTTCATAGGTCTTAGAATAAATCAGTGTGTCATTGATGAACACAATCACAAATTAATCTAAGTAGGGCCTAAAAATCTGATTTATCAAATCCATGAAAGCTGAGGGGCGTTTGTTAACCCAAGCAACATCATCAAGAACTCAAAGTGTCCATACCCTGTCCTAAAAGTCATCTTGGGAATATCCTTCTCCTTGACTATATGTTGATGATATTTTGAGTGCAAGTCTATCTTCAAAAAATACTAAGAACCTCCTAACTGATAGAATAACTCATTGATTATGGGTAGTGCTTACTTCTTCTTCACTATAACCTGATTCAGCTGTTGATAGTCAATCCATAACTTGAGAGTACGTCATGTTTCTTAGCAAATAGGACTAGTGCTTCCCATGGTCATTTAGTGTTTTGGATGTACCCTTTATCTACAAGTTCTTAAAGTTGCCTCCTTAATTCTTTCATTTTTGTTGGTGCCATCCGATATGGTGCTATGGAATCGAAGCTGTCTCAAAGACTAACTTGATACTCAACTCGATTTCTCGGTGCTGCGTTAATACAGGTAACTGTCAAGGAAAACATCATTGAACTCATCAACCATCAGTATGACTGTGTTCCTTCCAATTATACTAGATTCTTCTTCTAGGTTTAAAAAAAAGCATATAACAAGCTAAGTTTCTTCGCCCTTTAAAACATGACTTCAAGAATCATTCATTCATCACTCGACCATCACCACCATGTTAGGTGATCAACGATCCCCTATTGGTCATTAAGGTCATTTTTTAAGGTGACAGTCTACAACAACATTATACTTAGATAACTAATCCATCCCTAAAATTATATCATAAGTGCTCATGGGGATTACAATAAAAATCACTTCTCAAAATCTCACTTCTAATCACTAGTTTACAAGATCTACATACATTATTCACATACACTTGCCCCAACGGTGAGGTAATTACCAGGGGTTCACTGAATTCCTCTACTTCTAATCCCAAAGTATTTACAAATAAATTCGAAATGAGAGAATGTGTGTTACTAGTATCAAATAAGACACGAGCTAAAGATTGTGAAACAAGAATCGTATCGTCAATTATCGTATTATTAGCTTAAGCATCAGAACTTCTTGCAGTCATGGTGTAGACTTAAGTTGGGGCTTTTCCTTTCGCTTTATCGATATTGCCAGGTCTAGGGTTTGTCGGCCTATACTGCTGTGGTGGAAGAGATTACACAATAACCAGGCTGGGTGCTCTATACTATGGAAAGTTCCTTTAGAAATTTGATGGCCAATAACCTTGTGCTAGATAGGATATCTGTTAAGAGGTGAACTAGTGGAACTATAGCTAAGAGACTTGCTGAGGCTGAGCAAAAGGTTAGGCCTGGGACTGACAGGTTACACCTTTTCTAGTCTGGTATCCTTGCTGAGAGTTCCTTATTAGGTAATTCCTCTTGATATGTCCTGGTTGCTAGCAGAAGAGGCAATGGAAATTATAGGGGTTGCTTTATCCATTGCCTGAAGAACTACTGCTTCCACTATTAGCACCACCATGCTAATTTCTTGCTTGAGCTTAACGGTTGTTATTGCCTCTCCTGTTGTTCCTCTGGGTCTGCCTAAGGTCCTTGCCCGATTCTCATAATATGTGGCATTGTTGCTTTCCATTAAGAAAGCTAACGACACCAACTCACTATAAACCTGGATCCATAAGGCAATGAGATGTCGTCAGATAATCCTTTTGTTGAAAACATAATACGCAGCGAAATTTTAAAAATTTTTATGCCAGAGTATTTTTCAAAACATAAGTTTGATACACTATATGCATAAATTAACTAGATCTTACTAACCTTATTAGTGGAAAAGCTCTTGCAATCGAAGAAGAGAAGAATGGTCCAGAAGGACCATAACTGACTATCCTTCTTTGCTATTCTCTATCCACGACCCATGTGTGTGTGGGCACACTCATATAGTTCTTCCACCAGGTGACACTTCTTGCAACCAATTGAAAAATACCTAAAGCTATAGTTCGTGATTTGTAAACAATAGCTTTCTAGGGAATTGTGGAGTCTCATCAGCAGAATCTCACTCTAGATTTCTCAACTGATCTAAATAACAACGAGTCTTACTCCCCTTTTATAGAGGTTGGGCCTAAGAGTCAGTCCTTATCAAATAAGGCCACGAAAATTCAAATCAACAACACGTGATCTATTTATCACTCTATCGGCAAGCTAAACTATCTCTATCGGAAGGTTAAACTTAAAGATCAGCTTATTGAACTTACAATAAATGATCCTTGTAAATCTTTATTTTCCACCCGAGATTCTTGGCATAGAGCTTGAGTTTTAATTCAAATAACCCAATAAAGAAGTTATCTGATTAAAACAGTCATATCTTGATAATCTCTTGAAAAATAAATATTCCTGATAATTTAATAAGCTTTTCTTAAATTAATAGTTCACAAATTAATTCAACCGATAAACACAAATAAATTATCTGATCCTACCAAATTTCAGCAGATCTGATTATTTGACATAAGTCACCAATTATTGAAAAAGCATGCCATATCATTATAGGATTTATTATGAGCTAACAAAGGGGACCTAATGGACCTATATAGTTTAAGCTTCCAATAATTATGAAACCCAATATCCTAAATATACATTTCACAATTATTAACTCCAACACTACTCCCCTAAAAACTTAAAGCTACACTCTCGAACTATATAGAATTACAAAGTCATATAGCTAAGTCTCAATGACATATCAAAATGTGTTGTAACCCCTTGGATTATCCATAATTGGCTTAAAGATAAATTTTGTCATACCTTCTCGATTATTTTTATCTTAGATTCTATTGTCTCAACATCGAAAAACTTACCATCCACAGACAGCATACCATTTAATTACACCTATGTATCTAAATGGTTGAACGCTCTAATTTTTCAATTACAGGATAACGCATATAAAAGGATATCAACTACTCCTAAAGAGGAGCTATAGATTCCATAATTATGAATAACAAGTCTACGCTATTAAGTGTCATGCCTCTAATGTACCGACATGTGTACCAACATAAAACGTGGATGTCACCTTTTGGTACCTCAAAAGACATAAGTCAAGACAACGGGCCCACTATTTATCTCAAGATTAAAATACAATACATATGATTATCTAAAGTAAATCGATTTGTCGAGACATAATTATTAATCCAAATCAATTTACTTTATGTCTCAATCCAACACATCATCACCTATAACAATATGCAATGTCTCTATTCACGGAGTCCACCTCCGATAGTCAAGATAAACCATCTCCTATTAGAGATATAGACAACATAACAATCTTTGCATGCATAAAGCACCTAGCTTTATTTCCTCGATTACGAATCTTGTGATTTAGTTTTAGATCGTCACTTTAAGAATCATGTCCTTTGTATAATTTGTCCATTATATACCCAATTCTTAAGGTTTAGACCATTTTAGAATTTTGTTTGCTTAACATACATTCAACAAATATGAATATAAAGAGGACAAAATTTGGTATATAAATAATAAATAAATTCTTTATTGATAAAAATGTCTCAAAAAACATATTACATTTTTACTCTTTAAGGCATACATGTCTAACAATCTCCCACTTACACTAAGTGAGTAAATATGACAAATCTTGCATCCCCATAGCTTCCACATGCCTTTCAAAGACTCTTCCAGTAAGCATCTTTGTGAATGGATAAGTTAAATTGTAATCTGGTGCAATTTTGCATACAGGACATGCCTAGCCTCTACAAAGTCCTTTATCATATGATACTTTCAATCAATGTACTTACTCTTTTTGTGAAATCTTCATTCTCTAGCATCAGCTACCGCCACATTGTTACCATAGTACAGTGATACCAACTTATCTATACTAGGAACTGCCTTAAGATCTTCAAAGAACTTACAAAGCCACACTGCTGCTTTCGAAGCATCACTAACTGCCACATACTCAGCCTCAATCATTGAATCTGAAGTGTAATCTTGCTTCACACTTCTCTAACTGATGGCACTGCCACCCAAAGTAAACACAAAACCAAAAGTCGATCTCCTTGAATCCAAATAAGATTAGAAATCTGAATTGGTGTATTCTAAAGGAGTTAAGTCCTCACCTAAATATACAAGCATATACTCTCGAGTCCTTTTCAGGTACTTGAAAATATGCTTGGTCGCAACCTAACGGTTGGGTCCCAGATCCGACTAAAATCGATTTACAATCCTGACTGTATAACAAATATCCAGTTGTATACAAAGCATGGCATTCATGAGACTTCCCACTGGCGAAGCATAAGGCACCTTCTTTAGGTATTCTCTTTCTTTCTCAGACTTTGGAGAGTCTTTCTTAGAAAAAGTAATTCTACACCTAGATGGTTGCTCACCTTTCTTGGAATCCTGTAATGCAAACCTCCTAAGAATCTTGTCTATGTAGCCGGCCTGGGACAAAACTATCATTCTATTCTTCCTATCCCAAAAGATCTAAATACCGAGAACAAAATTAGTCTCACCCAAGTCTTTCATGTTAAAATACTTGGTTAACCATAATTTGACCGATGACAATGCCCTAACGTCATTGCCAGTTAGCAGAATGTCATCTATATAGAGTAGTAGAAAAACCACATTCCCATCCTTTATGTGTTTATACACACTTGGTTCATTCACATTTTATGCGAACCCATAAGTCTTGATTACTTGATCGAATCTTATGTTCCAAGAATGAGAAGCCTGCTTGAGTCCATAAATTGACTTCAACAACTTACAAACCTTACCCTCCTGACCTTGGCCTTGAACCCGTTTGGTTATTCCATATAAATGGACTCATCAGGATAGCCATTTAGAAAAGCCGTCTTAACATCCATCTACCAAATCTTATAGTTGAGTGCAACAGCTATGGACTTAAGCATGGCTATAGGCAAAAAGGTTTTCTCGTAATCAAATCCTTCTTTTTGCATGTATCCCTTGGCTATCAGTTTAGCCTTAAAGGTTTCAACCTTTCCATCCATTTCTCTCTTTCTTTTGTAGATCCACTTACACCTTATGGGTTTTACCCCTTTGGGAAGATCCATAAGCTCCCTGACCTGATTAGTCTCCATAGACTTCATCTCTTTGTTCATGGCCTCTGTCTAGAGTTTTGAACCAACATCCTCCATAGCCTCTATGTAAGTGTAAGGATCTCTGTCATGTTTATCTAGTTTAGCCAAGAAAGCCTCACTATTGAACATATACCTCTCGGGTTGATGCCCAATCCTCCTACTACGCCTAAGCCCTTTAGGTTATTGTTTGGGTTTGTTTGGTTTTTCTATGGAGTGGTTTTTACCAGAATCCCTAGAGTGATCGAAGCACTCCTCAACTCCTCAAGCACCACTTTGCTTTGAGGCTTAAAGTTGTCCATGTAACTCTCCTCAGGAAAGTTGTATTAGTTGAAACCATGACTTTATTTTCCTTTAGGTTATAGAAATAACCCCCTTTGTCCCTTTGGATATCCTACAAACACATAAACTTCTGAGCATGTGTCCAACTTATTTGCATCCCTAAACTAGACATGAGTTGGACAACCCTATACACAAATATGGTTTTAGGAAGTTTTCTTCCCCGTCCACAACTTGTGAGGAGTTTTAGGAATCGATTTTGAAGGCATATTATTCAAAAGATAACATGTGGTTTGTAGTGCATATCCCCAAATGGACAAAGGTAATGATGAATAACTCATCATGGACCTAACCATATCTAATAAAGTCCTATTTTTTCTTTTTGCCATGCCATTCTGCTGTGGAGTGCCCAGTGTAATCAAATGGGATAAAATCCCATTCTCTAATAAGTGTCTCAAGAACTCATCAGAAAGGTGTTCACCACCTCGATCAAGTCGAAGTACCTTTATGGGTTCACCTAATTGTTTTTCCACTTCAGCCCGAAACTCCCTAAAGTTGTCATAAGATTCACTTTTGTGGTGCATTAGGTACACATACCTATACCTTGAGCAATCATCAATAAAAGTGACAAAATACTCATACCCTCCTCGTGCTTGGATGTTCATCGGTCTGTAAACATCACTATGTACAAGTTTTAGAACCCCTTCAGCCCTATTGCGCTTAGACCCAAATGGTCTTTTTGTCATTTTACCCTCCAAACAAGATTCATGTTGTGGTATAGATTCCACCTTTAAGTGACTTAAGGGTCCATCCCTTACCAACCTTTGAATCCTATCCATGTTAATATGACCAAGTCGCAAATGCCGAAGATAAGTCTTATTAAAGTGAGAAGTTTTAAGTCTTGTAGAGTTATTATCATTCATCTCAGCATTAAGCAATAAGTCCATCTTAGGTTTGATAAAATATAGGTTAGTTTGCATCCATCTAATATAGATAAAAGATTTGTTTTTAGGAATCACCACTTTATTATTAAAAGAAACTAAATAGGAGTTTTTAAATAAACAAGATGTAGAAATTAAATTCCTTTTAAATTTATGAACATAAAAACAATCTCGTAAAATTAAATTCCTTTAATTATCAAAATGCAGATGGATGTCTCCCATTGCTTTAGCTAAGACCAAGGATCCATTACCCATCCGAAGCATGAAGTCTTCAAGAAGTAGACTTCTTGTTGTTTTTTTTAACCCTGCAAAGAAACACAAACTTGATTAGTTGGTCTGGCATCTATAACCTAAATGTCACTAGATTCCTCAACCAAACAAGTTCTAAATACAAAAGATCACATATATCTCATCGTAAAAAGAAGTTCTTGCAATTCTTCTTAATGTGCTTGACTTTCCCACAGAAGAAACACTTTAGCTCCTTCGTGTTCTTCTTCTTCTTCTTCTTACTATTTGCAGTCATAAAAGACTCCATGATTAGCAGTTTAAACCCCTGTAGCAGCTTCATTAACTCAGTTAAGGTCATATCCCGTCTATTACTTAAACTAAATGTAGCTTTAAATGAGATAAACTCCTTAACAAAGTCTCAAAAACCATAGTCATTTGAGTTTCAACATCAATGTCAACTCCATTGGTTTGAGCCTTAGTGAGGTGACCCATGACCAACACCATATGCTCCTTTACGGATGTCTGTGGTCTTTGTTTGCAGTAAGAAGTTTTGG
This sequence comes from Artocarpus hirsutus, assembly GCA_946598075.1. Taxonomy (NCBI): domain Eukaryota; kingdom Viridiplantae; phylum Streptophyta; class Magnoliopsida; order Rosales; family Moraceae; genus Artocarpus; species Artocarpus hirsutus. The sequence continues at coordinate 176,482 of CAMOHE010050140.1, forward strand.
AAGTGCCCCTTGCCACTTTGTTAAGGCCTGGCCTCGAAACATGTCTTCTACATTATCCAAGATCTACTTAGCAGTCTCATAATCCTCACGTTAGCCTATAGCATGTTATTCATGTTGCCCATAACATAGCAACAGGCCTAATCATTGGCATCTTTCTAATGATCATATGCATGGATTTGATCATTGGTGGAATCTCCCATAGGCTCAGGGGACAAGGTGCCATCAGCATAAGTTTCAGTTTCTCAAAGGACAGGACGATGTTTAGGTTTTATTTCCAATCATTGTAGTTCTCAACGGTTAATTGGTTTTTATCAAGTATTGAAGATAAAGCATTTTTAGACATTTTTTATCTACAATAAAGAATCGTATACCAAACATAAGCAAAAATATCACAATAATTTAGTAAGATAACACAATCATGTATAGCATACAAATGTGTTTATGTGTCAAAACCTTGAAAATATCATAATCTTACAACGATAATTCCCAACGCAGAATTCAACAAGCTCCTAGGGGAGTCTTGTCAAATTCAATTAAGAACACGAATCCTCTCTTGATTAATATATGCCATCTAGGACCTATATGATCTAGCATATATTAATAATTGTTTCTTTGGCCATTAATTTTATTCATAGAGCCTAGGGGAGGTTAATAATAAAATTAACATAAGTGTCTAACATTGTTTCAATATTTTATTTAATGATTTATAATCACCACCTAGGGGTGTGCAACTTTAAATCATGCTAAAATACCTAATCCTCTTGGAGATCCAACTCGGTACATGATGAAGTCCTTTCTTAAGGGTTGGAACCACCTATGCTACCTATGGACCAACAATGGAGGCCGTAGGTTCTCTCTTCGAAAACCTTCTCCCACTCATTCTTTTGAAATTAAGGTTTTATTTTAAAAAATATGCATGAACAATTTTAATTGAGTGGCACTCCCTATTCTAAATGGAATGTTATCAATATACATAGCAAATCATATTATAATACAACCTAGCAAAGCTACAAGCAAAATAATAAATAACTGTAATACTATTGTTTCACCCTAGAAAATAAAAAATAAAGATTATAAGAGATAAATCGAAACATATTATCGATTCTTCATCCTTGAATCTTCAAGTTGTATCCTTCTTCATGTAATGTCCATCATTAAGTCTTTAATCTCACATAGATCAAATACTCCATATTTTCGATTATATCCAAATTTAATGCTTCTCAAAATTGTCCCAAAAATAAAATCAAAACTATATCAGAAAACTACACCTTTTCTAGAAAAATTTATAGCTCTCTGCCACCATGTCGATCTTTGTGATCAACTAGCCAATCATAACCCTTTAGCCTGCCAAACTTTATAGATCGACCTATTGCCAGAGCCACCAGATTTCTGCCCTACAGATGGTCTGTCGAACCTTGAGTTTGGCCTATCAATCTACGACCATCAGCCTACCAGACCTGAAGGTTCAGCAAGCCAACTGAGCAGAAACCATGCTTTTCAAAAAATACAATTTTTAATATAATTTATCAATTTTATTTTCAACAATTCAAAAATATAAAATTAGAGACTTAGAAAATACCTAGGAGCGCTATCATCCATCTTCTATATCCGTCTTCTCTAAATGATTATTTAATTACAAAACTCTTACAAATTTAAAATTAAATAATAATTCCTAGACAGACTTGATAGTCCACCATCTAATTACTTGAAAAATCTAGATGCACATTTTAACCTCTAAGGAACCATAACAGGTATAAATTAATTAATTAATTAATAATTAAATAATAATTTAATTAGCCATAATTAATTAATAAACATTCACCATATAATCCATGACAACATATATAAATATATAGAAACCTAAAGTGTCAACTCTCTAGAAAATTAAATTCAAGTATAGAAGAGATCAAGATCATATAATTTATACATATAGCATGATCATAAACTTGTAAATTTACGTAAAAATTATGTCTCTGATACCACTTGTTGGAAAAATAGTACGCAACAGAATTTTAAAAATTTTTATACTGGACTATTTTTCAAAACACAAGTTTGACACACTCTATGCATAATTAACCAGATCTTACTAACCTTATTGGTTGAAAAGCTCTCGCAATCGATGAAGAGAAGAATATTCTAGAAGGACCTCAACCAATTGGCCTTCTTTGCTATTCTTTATCCATGACCAGTGTGTGTGTGGGCACATTTGTATAGCTCTTCCACCAGGTAACTCTCCTTATAACTAATTGAGAAATACCCAAAGCTATAGTTTGTGATTTATGAGCAACAGCTTTCTGAGGAGTTGCAGAGTCTCACTCTAGATTTTTCAACTGATCTAAATAACATTGATTCTCATTCCTGATTATTTTTATCTTATGTTCTATTATCTCACCATCGAAAAACTTACCATCTACAGACGGTATACCATTCAGTTACACCTATGTATCCAAATGGTTAAGTGCTCCAGTTTTCTAATTATAGGATAACGCATATAAGAAGATATCAACTACTCCTAAAGAGGAGTTATGGATTCTATATCTATGAATGACATGCCTCCAATGTACCATATGTGTACCAACATAAAATGTAGATGTCACCCTTTGGTACATCAAAAGACATAAGTTAAGACAACAGGCCCATTATTTATCTCAGGATTAAGATACAATACATATGATTGTCTAAAGTGAATCGATTTGCCAAGATAGAATTATTCATCTAAATCAATTCAATTTATGTCCCAATCCAACATATCATCACCTATGACAATGTGCCAATATTTTTATTTGCGGAGTCCACCTCCAATGGTCAAGACAAACTATCTCCTGTTAGGGATATGGACAATATAACAATCTTTGCATGAATAAAGCACCTAACTTTATTTCCTCGATTTTAGATCTTATGATTTAGACCGTTACCTTAAGAATCGTGTCTTCCGCATAATCTATCCATCATATGCCCAATTCTTAAGGTTTAGACTAATAGTCTCAGACTTTTGTTTGCTTAACATACATTCAACAAATATGAACGTAAAGAGGACAAGATTTGGTATATAAATAATAAATAAATTCTTTATTGATAAAAATATCTTAAAAAATATATTACATTTTTACTCCTTTGGGCATACATATTTAACACCTTTAAATCCCTCTTGAAACTTGATGCACTTTTCCTATCCAGAAGCAATGGCAAATAAAGCAAACCTAGCCAGTTCGGTAAACTTCACCTCATATTCCTTGACGGTCATGTCACCTTGTTCTAGACAGTAGAATTCAGCAATCTTCTAGTCTGTATACCCCTGTGGAATATAGTAATCGTAGAATAACCTTTCAAATCTATCCCAGCTAATATTCCTGTTATTTTCCACATGTTTTTCATGTTTCCACCAGTTATTAGCACTTTTTTCTAGTTTATAAGTTATGAACTCAACTCGTTATTTTGCAGGTACTCTAAGTATATCCAGATGCTTTACTACTGAATTGAACCAATATTCGGCCTCTTATAGATCCCCTCTTCCGTCAAAGTCGATATAGCTGAACGTCAAAACTCCTTAAAATACACATGTTGGTGACCTATTGCAAGATCCTCATGCTGTACCATCTCTACCATCTGCCAAAAGGCAGCTGACATAGCTCTGATCATCCCTTCGTCATCAACAAGATTCATGTCAGCAGCAACTGGAAGGCGCCTAGGTGCCATTTCTCTCATTTCTGAAAATAAAATTGGACTGTCAGTGGTTTTCATTGTCATATCCATGTGTACACAATTTTCAAAGTTCAAAACCTACAGCTCTGATACCAAACTTGTCACGAACCTAAACCTGGGTAATGACATAATTGTTTAATTAAAATAAATTAAACAAATTTAACCTAACTTGCCTATTGTTTAACTAGTAAATTAAGAAAACATGCCTTAGGTAATTTATGAAAATACAATAAATTTGAAACTTTTAAAAATATTACCATCCATTAAGACCTAGCTAGTAAATTTTCAAGAAATAACCTCTAAATTAAATTAAATTATAAAAATTTGATGAAGAGTGGATCGGGCCACATCGGACCCTACACAACACACACAGAATGCCAACATAAACAAAATACAAACCACAGTCCAACATAAGTTATATAATGTCCTTAATATTACATGCCTTAATCAAATAAGCAAAAAAACTAAATAAGGTTTCCACAGTTCACGCGTACAAACCAGGAACGTCCTATTCAGCGGAATACTCGAACCACCTAGGGGAATTTGAAAACAAATAAATTGTGAACGAAATGCTTAGTAGGACTTAAGTTTTAAAAACATTCATTTAAAATAAACATGTAAATATAGAAGTAATAGGAAAACAATAAATAAATACCAAGTAATTCTATACTTATTGTTCAGGTCTAATGATCATCTAAAATAAAGATTCACCTTTCATCTTGTGCAAGCCATCTAATTCACCACCGTAGTAGCCTAGTTGGGTTTCGGGACTTGCCTTTAAGGTCGCTCTCTGCATGACCCGATCTCTGTGTGTGGCATCATATACTAATATCTCATTCTAAAGGAGGGTTCTTAACCTATTTGGTTCTTAGTGTTATAGTACTTATATCATTATTCGAGTCTCGTATTACTCGATTATCATATTTACATTTATTGTTCTATTCATTATGACCATGTTCATTATTCAATATCCACTAAAAATAAATAAATAAATATAGCCAATTATTCCTTAAAAACATTTTCAAGAAAATACAATATGGTCAAAAACTCTTTTAAAATCATGGCTATCGAATGAAGAGGATCTAGAGTCTGACCTCGTTATCTAGCACGATTGCACCAACACCATAGTCCTATTTTGCTACACTTTTGCTCCTTAAAACAACAGATACCTTAGGTGTAGACTAATTGTATCAGCATCTATTCGTTATCATAACCTACTGTATACTACTCATGGTTCCTTAGTATGCCGTATATAATTTTAATGTTTCATTCATTTTCTTTACACTTAAGCACATCTTAGATTATGCTAAAAAAAATTCCTGATTAGTAAATTAAGTAAAATACACTTAAAAATGCATTTTGGAACAGGTGTAGCTTGGGTGGCCTAAAAACAACCCCTTGGTGCAGTATGGTCGACCACGTGTAGTGTCCCGTGGTTGACCTCGTATCTATGGTTGCTCGATGGACTGCATTATGTAGATCACGGTCAACCTCGCTATTGTTACCAGTATGCTTTGTTCTCAAGCTTCCGAGCTTTAATCCATCCTTAAATCATTTTATACAAGTTTTAAAGTAATCTAAACATTTTTAAACATTTTATAATCATCATATGAGACTTATAAACATAATTTCATACACATGAACACATCTTTACCATTTTTCATCAGAAAATGAACAAAATAATGTAAAAATCCTTCTTAATCTAGTTCTAACCTAAATGGAGCATGGATTCATGATGTTTTAGGTTATTCAGACTAAGAATAGTTGCATTTAAGACTTTTCTAGTTCAAATCATAGCATGCATGAAGAAATTTGTGATGTTTTACTTAAAACCAAAGCTGTTTATATAAAGTTCAAACCTTAAGTATTTAAACTCAAATTAAATCCTAAAAATCAATACTAGCATGCTTAAAATCGGGTGTTTGATTCAATAAGGGCACAGCTAACCTTGGGTTTGAATTTTTGAGCTGATTTAAGCTAGCTTGAAGGCTTCAAAATGTCAATCTTTGGCCTCAATTTAGCTGGAAATGTAGCTAGGATTTTGGTATGAGTTTAAGCTCTTGAAAATTTTTTTGGGTTTTTCCTAAGGTTGCTGAGAGAGAGAGAGTGAGTGAGATGTGGAGAGAAGGGAAAAGAAGAGAGTAAGGCTATACTTTTATCTTAGAAAAACAGTAGTGGTTTCACAAGGAAACTGTGTTCTGCACTCAGTTTTGGTAAAAGTTGTTTCAAGACTATAAGTTCTCAAGGCGGTTTAAGTTTTTTGATGAGTAAGGGCTCACATGGAGTCTATAAGGGCACCTTAGAATCGTCTGAGTTACATTTCACGTGATAGGTTCTAAAAAAAAAAAGTTTAGGACCTATTGGGAATTTGGCAGTTTGTTTTGCTCAAAATTTTATTAAATCTAAATTTTGGGGAATAAAAATAAAAAAATAAAAATAAATTACCAAAATTGTTTTAGAAATTAACAAATGCTAATACTTGGATGAATCGACAAAATTATTTAAGATGCAATTTAATTCAGAAATGTGTTAAATTAAACTCAAATTGAAATTTGGCACTAATTCACCAATTTATACCCTAATCATATTTAACTAATTTTTGGATGTTACAAGTTGAGCACAAAGTTTTCTTCTCTATAAGTAACGCATAATGCTTTCCAACGTGATAACCTAAGGATGCCTTAAGAATGATCTTGTAGTATTTGCATACGTAATATAAAAGAGGTGTCCCAAGATCTTTCAACTCAAGATTCTTTGTCAAAAATTTCTTGGTTTCATGCGATAAGCCTTTATCGCTGCTAGCAAGCAAAATGTCATCAACATATAAAATCAAGAAGATATATTTACTTTTATTGAATTTGTGATATACACAATCATCAAATACATTCACCTCAAAACTATGTGATGTAATCACTTTATAAAACTTGTGATACCATTGATGAGAAGCCTGTTTGATACCATAGATAGATTTCTTTAATTTTTAGACTATAGACTTTGGATCTTTGGATACAAAGTTTTCTAGCTAAACCACATAAATCATCTTATCAATGTCTTTATTGTGAAACATTGTCTTAACATCCATCTAATGTAGCTCTAAATCAAAATAAGCCATACATGCCATTATTGCCCTAAAAGAGTCTTTCAATGAAACTAGAGATAAAGTCTCTTTATAATCTATGCCTTTCTTTTGACTGAAACCTTCGTGACTAGAAGAGGCTTATATCTTTTGACATTGCTTTTCAAATCCCTTTTTGTTTTAAATATCCATTTGTAACCAATGGTCTTTGATCCTTTAGGAAACTCAACAAGATTCCAAACATCATTGTCTTTCATGGATTTCATCTCATTTTGTATAACATCAATCCACTTTTAAGAGTTTGAACTTTGCATAGCTTGTTGAAAGTTGATTGGATAATCTTTTGCTAAGCCTACATCAACTTCATGTTCTTGGAGAAAGATGATATAATCATACGAAATCGCACTTCTCCTATCTCTAATGGATCTCCTTAATGGCATTTCTTGAGGTTGTTAAGTTTTCTCTATTGGTGTATTAGGAAGAACCTCATTGTTATCTTGTTTTGGAATAATGCCAGGAATAGGAGCCTGATCATTGTTGTCTTGTACCAAAGTTGCATCTTGAACTATGGTAGGAATTAGAACCTGACCATTATCAAGAATAATTTCTTCTTTAAAGACAAAATTCTTTGTTTATCCTCCCCTCCAAACTCAATATCCTCAAGGAATATCGCATTTCCTGTGGCAAAGAAGGACCTGGTAGTGGGATCATAAAAATTAAAGCCCCGAGAGCGCTCAGCGTATCCAACAAAGTAGCTTTCTTTAATTAAGTTTCTTTTCATTTGGCCTATAAGGTCGTGCCTTAACTGGACAACCCCAAATGTGTAAGTGCCTAATGCTAGGCTTCTTTCCAATCCATAACTCATAAGCGGTTTTGGCTACTACTTTGCTTGGAGGCCTGTTAAGTATATATGTTGCACAGTCTTACTTCTTTCCAAAGTGACTCAAGTAAAGGAGAATGACTAATTATACTTCTCACCATGTCTTTAAGTATTCTATTTCATTTCTCGACAACACCATTCATGTTGGATTTTCCTAGCATTGTGTATTGCTAGATGGTTCCACATTCCATTAGGAAGATGGCAAAGGGTCTTAGACATTGTTCTCCTGATCTATCTATCTACCATAGTATTCACTCCAATGGTTAGATTTGATAGCTTTACTTTTCTTTCCTAGTTGAAGTTCAATTTCAACTTTAAAGGGCTTGAAAATGACCAAGGATTGAGGCTTCTTATGTATTAAATATAGGTAAACGTATATTGAGTAGTCGTCTATGAACATAATACAATATTGTTGGTCATTCCAAGAAGCCGTAGGGAATGGACCATACATATCCATATATATAAGTTCTAAGACGTCTTTACATTTATCGACACCCTTTCTTATGTTTGTTTGTTCCCCTTGATACACTTAACATAGATTGGAAAATCTATTAGATCTAAGGGTCAAAATTTTGTCAAACACAAGTTCTAAATCCTGTATTTAAAGATATGACATAAACGCTTGTGCCATAAAGTGGTGGAATCCTCATTTAATTTATGCTTTGTACCACTACTAGTATGTAGAATTTCATTATAAGAATTAACATTATCAAGCATACAAAGATTATCAATTAAAGAATCGGTAACAACAATATTTGAATTTTGGAAAAGACTAACTTTATTATTTCCAAAAGAATAAGAATAACCAGGTTTGTCTAAACGAGAAATAATTACATCTAAAATACGGTGCAACATACGTCTCAATGAAATCCAAATAAAATCACATCTTTAACCATAATCAAAAGTTTCCTATAGCTTCAATTGGAACCTTATTGCCATCACCCACGAAGATAAATCTTTCAACATCACTTAGTGATCGGCTCTGCAGACAATCCTACATAGACTTACTTATGTGAATAGTAGTATCAAAATCCACCCACTAAGTATCTTTAAGTACATAAGCTAAATTAACTTCAAAACAAACTAAAGAAAGAAGCTTACTCTTCTTTGCACTCCAAACAGTGTAAACACTTTCTTCATGTGTCGTCCTTTCTTGCAGAAGTAGCAAGAAATTCCTCATCTTGCTTCTTTTGTTTCTTTTGCTAAGGTGTTCAGTATGCAGCATCATTTGCTTTCTTCTTTTTCTTGTTCTGAGAGGTTAATGCAATGTGAGCACTTTTAGTCTTATCTGATCGAATCTTTCTTCTTGTTGCACACAATGAGACATGAGCTCATTTAGAGTCTATTTATCCTTTTAGGTGTTATAACTTACTTTGAATTGTCCCCATTGTATAGGAAGAGAAATCAAAGCTAAGTGCATGGGTAAGTCCTCAGATAATTCTAACTTTAATGACTTTAATTTTGAAGCGAGATAAGGCATCTCCATGATGTACTCCTTTATGTTCCCTTTTCATTTATACCTCATGGAAACAAGTTTAGCCAAAAGGTTACTCATTTTTGACTTTTCATTCTTAGCAAAAAATTGCTTAATTTCCTCAAGGAACTTCTTATCATTACTGCTCTCAGTAATAGAGCTCCAAAATGCTTCTAGAATGGAGCATTTCATAATCGTTGGAAACATGTGATTAAAGTGAACCTACTTCTCAATTTTAACCTCATTTGGGTTTTCTGTGGTAGAAGTGGATAGCTTCGCCCAAAGCGTAAGGTCTAACTCTATACATCCAAGAACGATTTCCATGTTCTCTTTGCAAACCTTAAAATTTGACCTATTCAGCATTGGGATATTGTCAACTTGAGTAAAAACATTTGTAGCAATAGCAATAGAAACTAAATAGAGAACAAAAATAAAACAACATACTCACAATCAAAAACATGTCACAATAAAAGAAGCAAATGATATACTCAAAACAAAGTAGGGAACCTATCTCAAGATACCTAGCACAACATTAAAGTGTAGTCTTTGGACAGAGACATTACCTGTAAGTAGTACTCTCAACTCAGTATTCAGGCATTGACGATAAGTCATGTCAAATAATAGCTTTTCTTTGGACTGGCTATTGCGCATATGGAAAGCTTTACAATTGTCACATATGTATTAATATAGGTGTGTCGGCTATTTGGCCAAATAGTATTCTTCCTTTGGGCCTGTCACAATTCGTATAAATAACAAACACACAACCATCTTGATATTTCTAATTAAATTCATCAACACAATAGAGGTTACTTCGACAACATGTTGTTTCAATCAATTTAATTAAAAACATTGGACATAGACTATGCAAATTATAATTCTTAATAACAATTAAAACAATTGTTTTTGAAATTCCTAAAAATTTTTTTACAACCTGCACAGCCCCACCGGAGCGCCGTGGTGCTACGAATTTTTCCTCTGCACGCTCCTTATGAGCACTATGGTGCTATATCTTTATGCAGCATTGTGAAGCTGCCTCATGGGCACCACGGAGCTATGATTTTTTGTATTATTCATGTTATTTGTGTATTTATATTCTTTTAAGGCTTTTACAATATTATTCATTGTTGATATGGTGACAGTTATATTGTTACTTAGTGAAGCAAAAATTTAAGATTGACATACTCCACAAAAAATTCATTAGAAGATTATTGGGAAAATCGTGGCGGAACTAAACAACCTAGATGTGTAAGAGGTCGTGGACTTGGAGAAACATTAAAAACTCTGGATGCTTTAGGACTATATATGGGATGAAGGAAAAAAAAAAGAAAATGAATTGCAACAACTTAAGGAATGGAAAAAGAAAATGGAGGATACACCAGCTTCAAGTATCATTCCTAACAAAGTAAATTCTAAATTGAGTATTTTATTCTATTTGCATTGTGGTTCTCTATGTTTTATTTAGTATTTTCTGTAATTTGATTGTCGTAAACCAATTTTTTATTTTTTAGTCTTTTTTAATATCATTTACAGAACATTGAAGACAAACATATGCCAAATGTTCCAAAGAACAATACCAAGTGTAGATCATTACATAGGGTAGGAACCTGAGAGTTTACTGCAACGGCAGAAATTGCTTCTACAGATCCCCATGCGTTGGTACACCAAGTCTCTCTTGGACCTAACTGCCATAAAGTATGGGTCATAGAAATAATAAGGCCAAATATCCCATTGTTTCTACATTAGAATGAGTTTTCTAATCTTGATGATGCAAGGAGGAGTGCAATGGCACGGCCACACAAGTAGATTAGTTTCGACTAAACATGAGACATTATACATATATATATATATATATATATATATTTGTCATTAATTAGTGACAACCAAGTTATTGCCAATATTAATCTTAATTTGATTTTTCTTCTATATAGCTTTGTTTGAGACATTCAGATGGAGTCAAAGCTCATACAGAGGAGAAAAAAGAGCTTGTGAACTTTTATTTTATCTTTAACATTATTATTATTTAGGATTATTCTATTTGAACATTTTTATATTTGTTGGGATTTAAGATTATCCTGATTAAGGTTTTAAATTTAAAAATGTTTTATTTTAGAAGTAAAATTGTCTTCAAATTGCTTTGTTTTTTGTTTCATTTCCTACAAGACAATATTATATAGCTCCATTATTAGTTGAGCAAAAACGAAATAAGTAAATAATAAAAAACAGAAAATTTACAAAATTGAAAGTAACAGCTCCATAAAAAGTTACAAAGCCTACAAACAATAGAAAATTTGTATTTTGAAACAGAATTGAAGAGGCCACTACCAATGTATACATATGACATAGAATAAATTAGACCAGGGATAGTTGAAATTCAAACGACAAGTCAAAAATTTGCTCATTTGTTCCTAATTCCCCAAAAAAAAAAAAAAGATCATGTGAAAAGAAAAGAAAATAACCTTGAATTTTAAACGAAACATTTTTTTGAACGAAAACCATTTAACTCCCATGTATAATAAAGATAAAAACTAAGTTTTATTCAAAAGAAAAAAAAAAGGATTAAAGTACTTTTAACTCTCACGTAAAGCTAAAAACCAAGTTTTATTCAAAAGCAAAAAAAAAAAAAAAGAAAAAAAAAAGGAATTAAAATACAGCCAAAAAAAAAAAAAAAAAACCCTTCCCACATGAACTCAAATTGGGCTCCTATGTCCCCTCTTCTACGTTCCCTTCATGTCCCTAATAATATATTGTCATATCACTTAAATTATTATGTCAATTAAAATAATATATCACATCATTTAAAATGCCACATCAACTTATGTATGTCATGTCATATAAAAACAACACATCGTTAAAATTGTTATCAATTTTTTTTTGTTTATTCCTCTAATGAAAAAAAATATATATTTAGGGTTATAATTTTTTCCCCGAGTTGAGTTAGCGGTGCACATGAGACGTCTTCTATTCTTCTCAATCTCATAGTCTACTCTTTTCTATAAATTAAAAAAAAAAATCAATCGTATTTGTCTTTTCTAACAATTCATTAATCATCAAAAAGAACAGAGACAAATGGAGGGGAAAAAGCAACTATGCACGGGCAATGTAAAAAAGGAAGAAAAAAGGGGATAAAAGATCGTGGAGTTGGCCTAGTGCGGAAGTGAGACCAAGCGGTGGAGAATGTCATTCACATCTCATGAGGCACATTGGAAAAAAGGCTTTTTTTTTATTTTTCCTTCTTTTTACGAGATAATTGGAAACAAACTTTATTTTGATGTTTTTTTTTTTCCCTTTTAATCGAACTTGTTCTTTTCTTATTTTCCTTGAATTCATCAATCCCAAAAAAAAAAAAACCTTATTAATCAATTAATATAAGAAATTGTACCTATTGTACTTTTATCAATAGCTTGCATTCTTTTTCACGGTATTTATCTTTTTTTTTTCTTCCTTTTTTTCATTACAATATATCCATCACTTCTAGAGAGTAAGGTTTTTTTTTCACTAAAAAATAAAGAACCAATATAGCAGCTAGGTGGTGTTTTGTTGCTTGTTAGATGCTTTTGCCGTTTATATGCTTTATGTTATGTTCTTTGTTTTACAACTTGTCATATTATCTAATGTTCCACTAAATAATCTAATTTATTAAAAAGCATAAGCAAAATTCATGAGCTTACATACTGTGTTTTTTTTTTCCTTGGCTTGAATTTTGTATTTCTTTTTTATGGTTTTTGCATTTAAGAATAGCTTTTTTCACATTCTTGTTTTGGCCTCTCAAGACTTCTTTTTTTTTTTAAGTATGCTATTGTTTTGTTGCTTTTTTCTTCTTCTAAGAGCTTTGTTTAAAAATTGTGTTTTCAGGACTTTTTTTGAATTGCAATAACAAGAGACTTAGGATTTTGATACCTCCTCTAATTTACGAGGTGGACAAATCATGGACAAAACTTCCAAAGTAGTTTTTAAAGCTTTTGTTATATTGTCATTATAAAATATTGTTTGCAAAAATTAAGCATGATATATTGATTATTTTATTTGTAGATATAGTGAAGAATATGAAAAAGGAGTGAGGGACTTCATTGAAAATTCTAAGAAACACGCAAGAAATCCATATATATGATTATATGTTCTTGTGCTAAGTGCAAGAATCTTTTTTTTTTTAAAATGATGATCTTTTTTAGCACTTGGTAACAAATGGTTTTGATCTGTTGTATAAGATTTGGGTTTTTCACAAGGAAAAATCAAGTTTTGAAGATCAAAATGAAAGCAGCCAAATGTCAGATGCATATAGAATATTTCAAGGCACATTTTTTGTTAATGATACTTGTTTAAAGTACACTAACAAAGTAAATGTATGTAAGGATTTTGTTAAAAGTTTTACCGAGGCTAAAGCTCCTTTTTATCAAAACTGTACAAAATATATTGTTATAAGCAACATAGCTCTGTACAATCATAAAGCTACAAATCGTATGACAGAAAAGACCTTTAATGAGATACTTGAACTTTTTTGAGATATGGTAGCAGATGATAATAATCTTCTAGATTCATTATACGCAGTTATAAAGTTTCCAAAGGAGTTTATTTTGGGGTATAAGAAAATAGATACTTGTATAACTGATTGTTTCTTGTTCAGAAAGGAATATGAGCATTTGGAAGAATGTACCAAATATAAAGCTTCATGTTGGCAGATTAATTCTCATACTAAAGATCTAGAAAAAGGGGCTCCTGCAAAGGTGTTTCGTTACTTTCCAATAAAACCAAGATTTCAAAGAATGTTCCTTTCACCTTTAGAGGCAAAGAAATTGAGGTGGCGTCATACTCAAATTAGTCAAGATGGAAAAATGCGACATCCTATTAATTCGTTTGCGTGGGACACCATTAATAAGAAATGGCCAGATTTTGCTTATAAACCAAGAAACCTTAGGCTTGGACTTGCAACATATGGGTTCAATCCATATCAGAATCTCAGCTCTAAATATAGTTATTGGCTAGTGGTTTAAGTTGTATGCAATTTGCCACCAGATCTTTGTTTGTCTTATGAACATTTGATGCTAACCTTACTTATACCAGGGCCAGATCAACATGGAAATGATATATACATATATTTATAGCCACTCATTGATGATCTAAAGGAGCTCTGGGAGACTGGAGTGGAGATGTTTGACAGGTTGACTAACAAAAGGTTCAATATGAAAGCTATTCTGTGTGGACAATAAATGATTTTCCAACATATGGTAATCTAGCAGGATGTACTAGAAAGAGTGAATTTGTTTGTCCTCCATATAGACCTAATATTTGCTCAACATATTTACCACATACTAGAAAAGGAGTAATAGGAGTCACAGACGATACCTTCTCCTACACCATAAATGGCGTAATGACACTAAATGGTTTGATGGAACCGAAGAAATGCGTTGGCCTCCAATACCTTTAAGTGGTAAAGAAATCTCATTGACATTGAAGAAGGTAGTCAACGATCGGGAAAAAGACTTAAATAGAAGAAAAAAGAGGTTACAAAACCAAAAGAAGAAGATGAGCAAAAAGAGGTTGAGAAGAAACAATACAAGCAAAAAAAAAAAAAAAGCAAGTTGATCTAACAAAAATGTGAAAAAAATTATTTTTTAACTTACCGTCTTGGGAGGTGAGGTTTTTTTTTAGCTTGTATTTAATAGAATCAATCATTAATTTATTATTTTTGGTTTGTATAGTACTTATGAAAATTTTCTTATTGTTTGACTATAGGAGTTGGTTTATGTTATAACTTGGACGTCATACATATTGAGAAAAATATTTGTGACAGTCTAATTGGAACTTTATTAGATATAAACAGAAAATCAAAAGATAGGCTTGAATCTCATAGAGATTTAGAGCACATGAGTATAAGAAAAGAATTGCATCCACAAGAAAAAGATAATCGATTTTATCTTCCAACAGCACCCCATTGGTTGTCGAAGATCGAGAAATAGATGTTTTGCGAAAGGTTGTTTGATTAAAATAGTTTATGAAATATTAATTCTTTGAGCTAATTAAAACTTGATAAAAATATCATGTATGCTCTAACATCATACAAGCTTAAAATAGAAATAAAACCTATTCTTCATGCTTGTTGATGTCCTTCATCAATCTTCAAGCTCTTAGTTTAATTGATCCACATTTTGTTACTTTTGAGTCTTGATAGAAAATGCTCTTTAATTATCTTTTCTTGTGAAATAACTTCATTCATCAAAAATAGCACATCATACTCAAGATAAATCATTAACAATTAAGCAATTAATTGTTTCTTGTGATCAAAACAAAAATTTGAAACATTAGGACCAACAACTCCCCCTTTTTGATGGTGACAAACAATTAATTGCTTTTATATAAAATAAGGAAAGAATGAGTTAGACAATGAGTATTGCTTAGACATTTCTTACCATATAATTACCTGGAGCTTCCCCTGTTGAACATAATGTACTTACTTTTTGATATACGCAATCTTAAGGAAATTTGTTAGTATCTTAATCTCAAAAATCTCAATCAAATTAACTTTAATCTCAATCTTAATATAATTTCTAAAAATGATCTTTAATAAAAATAAAAAACAAACATAGCTTCCACTACATCAAACACATCTAGCTCTCCCTATTTTAAATAGTTTATGCAATCACAATCAAAACATGCAATCACAATCGAAATAAGCAATCAAATACATTCTATATCTTTTGTCATCAACAAAAAAGAGAGACAAAATCAAAGAACTTATAAGCTTATAATCAAACATAATAGCTCATAACAAGAAAAGTCATAATTTATAGAACTATAAAACATGATCTAAAACACAAACCTTGAAGTGGTCTTAAAATAGAGAAAAAGTAAAACATGAAAATGACTATAACACATAAAAACAAAACTAAAAACGAGTCAAGGTGGAGGCTGTCTATGCATGTTGAGGTGCCAAAGCTCCTCAAGAATGTTTTTGATGGTGTTGTTTAGGTTTGTTACATTGTTGCTCATTGTCACCATGTTGTTGTTGAGCCGAGTGAATTAATCATGAGCATAAGTGCGAAAATTGACAAAGTCACACTTAAAAGAGTCGAATCGTGAAACAAGCTCATGGTATGAACCATTAGAAGTAGAGTCAGCCTGAGGGGCTTGCGCTGGTTCTTCTTCCTCCATTACAAAATGCTCCTCAACTTGATCAAATTCTTGTTGTTCTTCCTCATTTGGATGAGGAATATATGCTTCTGCTCCTCAATGCTAAATGTCATTTATTTCTTGCAAACCTATTCTTGTGAGATTGACTGTAGTGAAGTACATATTTGGAGCAAGTTTGTACTTTTTAGATTCTCTAATAAGGGGAACCTCAAAGTACTAAAAAATATGATTCAATACTATTTTGTAAGGAAAATTCACCCTAGATTGACTGCCAAAAACAAATTATGCAGTTAATGATCAGCTGACTAATGTTCAGTCATGTGTCACTAAGAATGCAATGCATGAGAGGGATATCAAAGCTAGTGAGATTATCTATATGGCCATCCTTAGAAATGAGGTTAAGGGAAACAATATGATGTAGGACTCTCTCTCTAATGGGTAGGTCTCTAGCCCTCTATTGGAGTGGATGAATATCATTTGTAGCCTTCATAAGTGTTCTATAGATGATAGCGAGATCAAAATCATTCCCAAAAGTGTCTAAGGAAGGAGTAGATAATCCACTACTAGGAATTCCTAGTGCTAGGCTCATGGTTTGTGAGTCCAAGATAATGGTTTTTCCCTTTAATTTACAAGAAATTGTAAGGTTTTGAGGGTTGGAATCTAGTTGAGCATAGAAGGTTTCACTAACCTAGGACACACCTAAGCTCTTGTTTCCATTAAGTTTAGCCATCCTAACCGCTCAAATAAAATCCCAAGGTTTAAAGATTGCATTTCATCAAACGTAATGACTCTCTTAGTAAGTATATTCTTTTTGGGTAAGGCTGCAAATGCTTCCCCATTACTAGCAGTCAAAATATTGAGGTTGTGAATTACCTTAAAACAGAATTTATTGTTGTCATTGGTTGCTGGTCACTTGCCACACCTCCTTGAGGATTCACCATGGCCTACCATTGCTACATGACTCAAAAGATGATATGAAAGGTAAAAAAATGCAAGTACAATGGATTTTAAACCAATATGACTCAATCGATTTGCATAAAAGAGAGTGTTTTTGAAGTGATTTTGATAAGATTAGGAAGTAAAAAGAGAAGAAAACTTCTTGAAACTCAAGAGAAAGCAATGGGAGATTTTGGAAACAATTTTCGCTCTGCATGGGCTTGAGTTTGGATTGAAAAATGAGAGAAAAATAGAGTTTTCTCTCTTTAAAAGCTGTCTCAAGTCGAGTCTAGAATAAGCCTCCCCAATGATGTTGTCGACCGTGATTGCTGATTATGTAGCCCAAGCTACATTTTGCAGCGAGATGAAGGAAAATATTTAAAAAAAAAAAACTAAGCTTTAAACATAATTAAAGTACTTAACATTTTTAAATATGAATAACAAGTAAAATAAAACATTTAAACAATCACATTTTTCTTAAACAGAGAATCAAAAAGATACATCATACATACTCTTATGGGATAATTATAAAAGGAATCATCAAGATAGAAAATTTACAAATTAATAAACAAAACTAAAGCATATCAAGATAGAAAATTTACAAATTAATAAACACAACCAAAGCAAATCAATATAGAAATAAAAAAAATTAAGTATGCATGTGGTGAGATTCTCAAACCTTTATATTTAAGTCCAAAGCATCTAAAATACTAAGTCTTCTTCTAAGATGTGAAAAATGATCTAATGTAAGAGGCTTAGTGAAAATGGCAGTGAGTTGTTCATCGGTGTTAATGAATTCGAGTGTAATATCACCCTTATGAACATGATCATGCAAGTAATGTCTAATTTCAATATACTTAGTACATGAATGCAAAACTGGATTATTAGCTAAATTTATAGCACTCGTGTTATCACACATAATTGGGACAAACTCATAATGCAAACCTAAGTCTATCTGTGTTTGTTTCATCTAAAGGATTTGTGCATAACAACTAGCCCCCGAAATGCATTTGGCTTTTGCAGTTGATAAAGTAACAAGATTTTGTTTCTTGCTGAACCATGAGACTAGTAAGAATCCTAGAAAATGGCATATTCCACTAGTGCTTTTCTGATCGATTGCACAGCCGGCCCAATCAACATTGGAGTAGCTCATTAAGTCTATATGTGTGCCTTTAGGATACTATAATCCTAAGTTCTTAATGCCATTTAAGCATCGAAAACTATGCTTAACTGCACTAAGATGAGATTCTTTAGATTTTCTTTAAAATGAGGACAAAGTCCAACATTCAACATTATATCTAGTCTACTTTTGTTAAATACAGTAAGAAATTGATCATACCTTGATACTTTGTAATATCTACAGTCTTACTATTTTGATCTTTGTTTAATTTGGTTAATGAGCTCATAAGAGTTGACATCAACTTTAGATTTTCCATTTTAAATCTTTTGAATAGATCCGTTATATATTTGGCTTGGTTAATGAAGATGCCCTCATTGGTTTGTTTGATTTGCAATCGAAGGAAGAAACCAATTCTCCCATCATGCTCATCTCAGATTCACTATGCAAACTCTTAGAAAACTCTTCAAATAAAAAAATTAGTAGCATAAAAATAATATCAGCATAAATTTAAACAATAATTAAATCATCACCCTTGGATTTTGTAAAAAGAGTAGTATCTACTTTTCCCATTAAAAATTTATTTTCAATCAAAATTTACTCAATCTGTCACTCCAAGCTCTAGGAGCTTGTTTTAAACCATATAAAGTCTTTTTCAACTTACAAACATGATCCAGATACTTATGATTTTGAAAGCCAGATGGTTGTTCAACATAAACTTCTTCTAAAATGTGTTAATTTAATAATATACTTTTGACATTTATTTGATAAAGAGTAAACTTGTAGCAAGTTAAAACAAGTAACATTTTAATAGGCGCTAGATGAGCAACTAGTGCAAAGGTTTTTTTCATAATCAATACCTTTTTCTTGATTGAAACTTTGGGCCACTAGTCTAGCCTTGTTTCACACAATTACAACTTGCTCATCATTTTTATTTCTAAACACCCATTTAGTAGTATTAATGGATTGAGAACTAGGCTTAGGAACAAGTTCCCATACATCATTTCTTTCAAATTGATTGAGCTCTTCTTGTATTGCTTAAATCCAAAATTCATCATTTTCTGCATCTTTAAAACATTTTGGTCCAATTTGAGAAAGAAAAGATAAATTATTGCAAATATTTTTAAATGATGATCTAGTTTTCACCTTATGTGTTGGACTATCATGAGTGACAATATTAGTTTTAGGGTGATAGGGATGATACCTTCAATCTTTTAGTAAAGAATGTGAAGTGGGCTTATCTTTTGAATACTCCATTTTATGTTGATCTTGTTGAGTTGGTTGAGAAATGATCTTTTGAGAAGAGTTTGGATCTTCTTGAACCTCTTTTCTTTGTCTTTAATGTCTAGGTTCTTTATTTGATGTTCTAAACCTAAATCATCATCATCTTCTACTTTCTTGATGGAAACGTTAGTTTCATCAAATAAAATATGCATAGATTCTTCTACAACTCAAGTTACAGGGTGTTTGGTATGGTGGTTAAAACTGTAAACACTGCAGCATGTGAGAGCTTTACACTGTAGCAACTTTTTTGTTTTTACTGTAACATATGAGAGCTTTATACTATTTCTAACTGAAAAGTTAGTTAGAATCAACTAATGCCAACCAGGCTATTAGTTTATTAAACACTCTGTAAGCTTTGCCAGAAGTAGAATAACTAAGAAAGATACCAACATCAGATTTTGTGTCAAATTTTCTCAAGTTATCTTTGGTGTTTAAAATAAAATATTTGCAACCAATGACTTTAAAATAAC
>CAMOHE010050141.1:0-10753 GCA_946598075.1 Artocarpus hirsutus
AAATACAAGTAACACATACTAAATGGCAAAAACCAAATTAATATAACTAATATTAAAACTAAAACTAAAGCTAAATAACACTAAAATAACCAAATAATGCTAAGTTTAGAACTAACAATAACACTAAAACTAAAAGTAATGGTTCGAAATGTAACACCTGCCTATTTTTATGTAATAATTTATAACAAATGTGTAACGGATTATGTAATATTAGTAATGACGTTAAGTATTTTATTTATGTTATGTGTTATGATATATAATATAATGACACTAACCATTTTATTTTAAGTGTTATGACAGGTGACGCTTATGTGGAATTGATGTGCTCTAGTGTTCATGTATTAATGTTATATGTTTAATCATAATTTTGTAGTAATTTAATGTTTTGATGAATTTTGGTAAGTTAGGGCAGATCGACAGGCCGGACCATTTAGTTCGACAGGCCGAAATGATCCCTCAAAATGGCAGGCCGATGGTATACCATCGGCAGGCCAGACTTCAGGAATCGACAGGCTGAAGTGGGACATCGGCAGGCCGATGACAGCTGACGAGCAGTCAACAGAAATTTCAAAAAATTTGTGATTGAGATAATTATGTGATTGGATGATTTTTGACTGATTGGCTTAATTATGGATTGATTTTCTCATTTTAGGAAATTAAGCATTTGACTTTTGATTGATTTGAAGTAATTGATAAGGTTTCCCATTTTAAAAGGGCAAATTATGGTAAGATTATCAAATCAATTTGACCTTCCTCAATTCTCTCTATTTTCCATGAAATTTGCTTCAATTTAAATAAAAAAAATTCTGGTTATTATCAGGAAAAATAGAGTTTTCCTTGTTTCAAATTTTATTTTTTTATGTTTAAAAAAAATGGACTCATTCTCTCTCTCTTTCTCTCACGTTTTCTTACTCACTCTGTCTTTTCTTCATGTTTCTTTCTTCTTCTCCCTCTCAAATTTCCCCTACTATTATTTGTTAGAAATATTGTAATTTCTTTGGCATTAATTCAAGGAGTTTTGAGAAGAAATCGTTCTAAGGTAATGGCTCATTCTTTTTAGTATTTCTTCTCTTTAATTTGACTGCAATATCTTCATCTAGGAATTTTGTTTTGCTCTGAATTTTTTATATGTTATTCATGTATGTGTTATGTATTAACCCTCAAAATTTCACCTCAATTGGATTTTTCTATGAAAAGTTATGAATTTTCTTCTCTCTGTCACTCACTGCTGATTTATGCTGAACAATAATATTGAATTGTCTCTATGTTCCGACCCTTATATCTTTACCTACAAATTTCCATTTGCTCTGAAATTTTAATATGATTTTTGTTAATATGCTATATGATGTTTCTCCAAATTTCGTGCCATTTGGTTTTATGTAGACTAAGATATTAAATAATCATGCTCTGCACCTCAAAATAAATTGTTGCTGATTGTCTATA
Source organism: Artocarpus hirsutus (assembly GCA_946598075.1). Taxonomy (NCBI): domain Eukaryota; kingdom Viridiplantae; phylum Streptophyta; class Magnoliopsida; order Rosales; family Moraceae; genus Artocarpus; species Artocarpus hirsutus. Next base: position 1,444 of record CAMOHE010050141.1, read on the forward strand.
TTGCATAAGAATGTCGTTTTTGTTCATAATGCAAATTAAGGTTATTTTGAACGAAATTTGGTGAATATGTATATATATATGTTAAGTATTAGACTGGAAAATTTGGTGATGATTTGATTAATATTTTATGTGTTATGGAATTTTATTGTAACTAGGTTTTTAGGACTGTTTAATCCATGAAATTGAGGGATTATTATTGGATAAAGTTTTGAATGACTTAATGATTTTTATTTGATGATGTGAAATTTTGCAGTTCTGTAATTATATGTTAATGACTTGTAATATGAATTTTGGGGTCATAGTAATTTTATTTTAATTATTGAAAAATGATAAATGAATGAAACTCACTGCTTACACATAGGATGTTATTTTTGGTCTCTGCATTCTAAAGCATGATTTGAATTGTGTTGAATTTTTATGAAGCTGATTTTTGGATATGTTATAAGCCTAGGTGTCTATTATTTGTGATAATTTTTGTAGATTTTTCTATGGCATGAAAATGTGATAAATAGACCTAAGTTTAGGATTGCTCACTGTATTATTGTTGCTGGCAGATTTTGGAATATAAGTTGTATGACTTGTTTGAGACTTTAAATGGAATTTTTATGATTAAAGAAAAATCATGTTAATGTGTGTATATGTTAACTTTGTTCTTGCAAAATTTGGTGCTCTAATTATGCATGTATGTTAAGTTATTAAATTGTGAATTCTTATAAGTCAGAAATGTAATTATGTTAATAGTTTTATTTAAATGTTTTAAAGTTAATGAAATATGTTATAAGTTTATGTTTTCAAGAAATGAATGTAAAAGTGATGGTATATGAAATGGATGTTATGTTGTGGTGATTAATTCATTGAAAATAAATGTTAATTGTCATTTTATGAATGTATGACATGAACACAATGTGAAGTAAGCACATCGAGACCGCGGCGTTGTCACCTACAAAAGTAAGGTTAAGTAAGCTTATTGAGGTAAGTACATTCTCACCTGCAACATGATGAATTTATGAAAAGTATGAGTGTATGAAATCTATGTTCATGATGGTTTTATGATGATTTTACATGAAGTATTATTATGAAGTTTTTAAGGTGTGAAATTTTATGCATGTTTTGATGATAATGCTTTTCAAAGCAATAAAAGTATAAGTATGTATATATGTATCACCTAAATAAGTGTTGCACACCCAATGATATGTTAAGTTATGATATGATATGATGTCATGTTTGGTTTGGGATTAGCTACCCCTCTCCTCTCATGACAGCGCCCCTATGATGATGATGTTATGGTGCAACACTTGGGCCCTTAAGATAAAATGAATTAAGTTTTAATATGGACAATGTAAAGAAAGATATGTTCCTATGAAATTGTACCTAGTGCACTATTATGATGATGATGTTCATAAAATGTTTTTAAGTTATGAGATTTACCAATGTACTTACTAAGCATTAGCTTAATCAAGTTTTACATCATGTTGTAGACAAAGGTAAGAAATTTATGGAATAGGTGGAGGACACTGACGGGCGTGTGAGCTAAGGATAATGAATTGCAAACAGAAGACACCAAGAAAAGAAGTTTTAAAATTTTGAAACTATGTTTATTTTTTTTATGTTTTATAATTTTTGAGTATGTTTATTTGATGGACTTTTAAGATTTGAACTAGAACACTTTAACTTTATTATTTTATCAATTTTCTTTCGCCTTTGAAACATCAAGACTGGTTTTTCAACAAAATATTTTTTTTTATTGTTTGGCTTGCCGAACTGTACAAACAAATTTTAATTGATTTGATCTTTTATGGAATTAATGTTCGGTATAATAAACTAATTAAAGGATGTTTATAATCAAGTAATTTATTATTATAAAAAAAAGGATTAAGTTATCATATAATGATTAAGTTATTTTAAAATAATAATAATAATAATAAAGTATGCATGGATCTTGGGTATGTTTTCTAATTAATGTCTTCAAAATTATCTTATAAAATAGTTTATCCTAGAAAAAAAAAAGAGTATGCAATGAATGACTGTAACGATATCTGTGACGTCCGTAAGGGGGGCATTACATGAAATTTACCAACGGCGGTGGAGTCAGTGGAACGACAAAAGACGAGTCAAACGATAGTGGAGTCGGTAGAATGTCAAGGGATGAGGATGAATGGTGGCAAATGCTGTCGGGTTTGTTAAGTGGGTCGTGGAGAGAGTGACAGAGGAATATCAAAGTCGGTGGAATACCGTGGGGGTTGGGTTCATTAGTGGCTAGGTCATGTGGAGAGGAGTTTGAGAGAGTTTGAGAGTTAAAGGGTTTGAGTTGAAGAAATTTTGAATAAATAGGAAAAGCCATATCGTTGGTATGAGATTAAATTTTGAGGGGATACTAAAAATTTCAAACATACGGGACATTTCACGATGGTTTTTTCTAAAAACCGTCGTGAAAGCCTCTATATCTTTCATGACAGTTTTTATAAAAACCGTCGTGGTACCTTTTGTAGTGTCCGGCCTGGGTGTACTCCCTCAAGCCTCCATAGGGGCCCCAGACTTATGGCTCTTATTGGTAGACCATCCCTGTGCCGCCTACTCATTCGTACGTCCCCTCTAGGGCCCTCTGGCCCCTCAGGGTTTTTTTTTCGCATCCCTCGGGTTTGAACCTCAAACCTCCCTTAAGAGGTTCTTAAGGGATGGGAATAAGAATCTCTTAAGGGAGGTTTGAGGTTCGAACCCGAGGGACACGAAAGAAAAACCCTGAGGGGCCAGAGGGCCCCAAAGGGGACAATATGGATGAGTGGGCGGCACGGGGATGGTTTACCAATAAGAGCCATAAGTCTGGGGGCCCCACAAGGTGGGTCCGATGGAGGCTTGAGGGAGTACGCCCGGGCGGGATGCCACACCTTTCATGACGGCTTTTATAAAAACCGTCGTGGAAGGTCCCAAGGTTTAAAATTTTTAGTATCCCGCCTAAATTTAATCTTTGTGAAAGATTAAATTTTGGGGGGCTACTAAAAATTTTAAATATGCAAAACCTTCTATGACGATTTTTATAAAAACTGTCGTGAAATGTTAAATTGGGCGAGAAACTAAAAATTTTAAACATCCAAACCTTCCACTATCGTTTTTATAAAAACCATCATGGAAGGTTACGAGGTTCGAAATTTTTAGTATCCTGCCCAAATTTAACCTTCGTGAAAGATTAAATTTTGGCGGGCTATTAAAAATTTCAAACATGCGAAACATTTCACGACGATTTTTACTAAAAACCATCGTGAAAGCCTCAGTACCTTTTACGACAGTTTTCATAAAAACCGCCGTGGAAGGTCCTGAGATTTGAAATTTTTAGTTTCTCGCCCAAATTTAACCTTCGTGAAAGATTAAATTTTGACGAGTTACTAAAAATTTCAAATATACAAAACCTTCTATGACAGTTTTTATAAAAGCTGTCATGAAAGGTTAAATTGGACAAGATACTAAAAATTTTAAACATAAAAAACCTTTCACGACGGTTTTTATAAAAACCGTCGTAAAAGATGCGGGCTGTTAAAAATGTCAAATATACAGAATATTCCACGATGGTTTTTTTTAAAAACCATCGTGAAAGGTTAAATTTAGCGGGATACTAAAAATTTCAAATATCCAAACCTTCCACGACGGTTTTTATAAAAACCGTCATGAAAGATTAAAATTTTAACCATGCGGAACCTTTCACGACGGTTTTTATAAAAACCATCGTGAAAGGTTAAATTTGGCTGGTACTAAAAATTTCAAACATCTATGCCTTCCACAATGGTTTTTATAAAAACCGTCATAAAATATAGGCTACTAAAATTTAAGCCTTCCACGATGGTTTTTGTAAAAACTGTCGTGAAAGGTTTAATCTTACATGATGGTTTTTTAAAAAACCATTGTGATAACTCTTGCCAATACCACAACGGTTTTCATCTTCACAGGTGTAACTCGCTGCATTTTTTTTCTTATCACGACGATTTTTAAGAAACGGTCGTTAAATAAAGGTCGTATAATCTCGAATTTGTTATAGTGAAGATCTTCAAGAATATTTCTTTTAATTTAGTCACTACCCCAATTTTGGGTCATGACAGCATTGCTTAGAATGGTGCCACTCAGCGTGTTTCTTTGACTCGATCAACATGGTTTTTGGGCGCTGTAGCACCCATTTCCATAGCTACGGCGCCCGACCCTCTAGTTTTTGGCATATTTTGCATCCTTTTGTATGCTACAGAGCCTGGAACTCAAGCTATAGCATTTGATGTGCTTCAAAATGTATAAATATGATTCTAGATGGTAAATCCTCATTTTCACCCACTTGTCATTTGATTACATTAAAACACCTACAAAACATAGAAACACATAAAAACATAAGAAAATCGAGAAACTAACAAATAAAACATAAGCAAAAGTAATAGAAAAATAACGTAAAATTAAGCATTATTAGCCGAAGCTTACAACAAGAAAGAAAAGGTAATTGACAAGGGTTTTTTTAATTTATTCAATATATATATATATATAAAAGCAAGTTTTTTTTATGATTTGGTCTATTAAGCTTAGGAGGCAGCTTCTGATTAGTTGTCATAAGCCACATCAAACCATTTTAAAGGGCTTGTTTTGTTATGCTTTTGAGATGTTTTCTATTATTTTTAAACACAAAAAGCAAAAATAAAAACAAATCTTGTTTGGTCAAAATTTTGGTCAAAACAAAAATAAAAAAATTTAAAAACGCCCCATAATTTGAAAAAGAAGTTGTTGCCACTTAGTCTCCCCTTTTCTTAGAGGTGGCAATAATCGTGTTCGTGCCATGTTTATATTGGAACGTTTACAGCACAACACGTTTAGCCCAAACACATATACGGCACGATTAATAAAGATGCCAGAAATACAAACATGAATACGACACGCCTATGGTATGCGTAACATGGCACGACACGATTAACAAGATTATTAAACGTGCCATGACGGGTTGACACGATAACAATATACATATGACACGTTTATGACTCAATTAACTAAAAATTAAAAATATAAAAATAAAAAAAATTAATTTTTTTTTATAAAAAAAAAGCCAATAAAGAAAATTAACAAAAACACAATATCTAATTAATACTAACCTACTATAAATATTTCAAATATTTTTATTTTTAAATTTAAATGTGTTATAAATGGGCGAGTCGTGTTGTGCCGTGTCAACACGTTTACGGCCCGTTTAATTAAACATATTAAGGCGTGTTTAGCGTGTTAGCACAAATCCAATCCGTTTATTTTTATGTTATTTGTGCCAACCCATTTATGGCACAACTAATAAATGTGCAGTTTAAACCCGTTTATCTCATGTCGTTTTCATATCATGTCATCGCGTCTGTCTGAAATTACCGGCCGTACCTTTTCTCTCTCTTTCCTTGGTCTCTCTGCCCTTACAATAATAGTCTCCAATGATCCCTATCAAACAAACAAACATGTGTCACCCTCATCTCGCCATCAAATCTCAACGCCGCCCAATCGAAGGTCGGCAACCCACAGCCCATCGACTCAGCGACCCCATCCTCATCAATGAACCTAGCAACTAGCCTCGACCCTATCCCTCATCGGTAGATCTTGGCCCCGACCCTATGTCCTAGCTACCCAATCTAGCCTCCCCCATCCCCAACGATGGTAGCCTTTTAGCCTCAAAACTAATCGCAGCGCTTAGTTCCTCCCTCGATCTCATTAAACATATATTGGATCGTATAAGCAAACATGTCTAATTTTCTTTATATTTTTGTTTGGACAAGTTGCTTTTGTAAATTACCTTTTTTTTTTTTTTTCCCAAGTGACTCAACAGAGGCTCAAGAGGTGGAGATAAAGCACGTTGCCTATAGCTTTTCACCTTTTTTCTTTCACTCACACAAACCTCTATATCTTTAGTTGATATACATCTAGATCATCACATTAACCTTGTGCACTATTTTTTCAGTTATAAATAATATAAAGCTCTTACATGCTACAACAACAATAAAAAAAAATCGCTATAGTGTACATCTCTCACAGCTACAGTAAAAGTGGTTCTAATCAACGGTTTCCACCACCCTTCCAAACACCCTATTAATGTTTTTTTTAAAGATAGCATATATATAGATGACAGTTTTTTATAACTATTTTTGTTGACAAAGAAATAATTCTTTACACCTTGTTAAACACCAAGATAACAAAATAATTAAAAAAATTATATATATATATATTTTACTATTATTTTTGAAAAAAATGTTCTTTGACTATCCGTATATAGAAAACTAAATTTAGCAAAAATATCAACGATCTGATTTTAGAAACTAAACATTAATCCATACAAATGTACGTTGTTAAGAACAATTTGATAAAATAAAATTAACTACCAATTAAGAAAAGATAAAGAAAATAATAACTAAAACATTAAAATCTCTTCATGTCAAGTCTCCTAGCTATAAGCCAAGAAACCTAATTTATTCAACTCCCTCTCTTGAGTGCCCAGAAAAAATATTCTTAAAATTTGATTTCGATATCCTTAAAACATCAAGAATTTAAGAATTTATTATGTTCAATGGTTCTTTTCAATAGCTCCAAAGGTACAATAAGCCTTTTCGAACTCTATAAAATCCAAGGTTATATTATCTAAGATTGTATTTGAAATTCTCTCTCTCAAACGCCAAATTCAAAACATAAAGTCATCCAAATCACGGCCAGTAAATCAAAAAATTAAGAACAAAACAACATAAATGAACTTATAGAAAATCAATTAAAAATAAAGGGAAGTTTTAAATTAGTACCCTCTGTGTTTATCGAAATAAGCGTTAGGTATCTTATGTTTTGAAATAGTTTGTATCGGTACCTTGACTTTTAGAAAATCTTTTTTTAATAACCAGAGGCCTTTTTTAGGACACAAAAAGACACAAATTCTCTTATTGTATAATATAATCAGCTGACCTAAAATTTTTAATAAAAAAATATATTAAAACTCTTATAACTGCAACGAAACACCCCAAATACCCATGAACGATGCCATTTTATTTGAAGAAGAATTGGTGATATGAAGAGACGCAAGAGGCTTCTCGATCAGGAGAAGAAATCTGAAATAGAGTGATATTTTTAGGGCTTTCCTATTCTCTTTTTTTCGTCGTCAAAAGAAAAAAAAAAAGCCAAGAAAATTTGTTGAACGAGAAAATGACCGGATAAAATAGTAAATTTGAGATCATCTTTCCACTTATTTTGAAAAATCTCAAAGGGAAGAAATGGATTTTGGGAAGACACCTCAACGTTTTTTTTTTTTTTTTTTTTTTTTGACAGAAAACGTGCGCTAGAAGCAACTCGGTTGATCATCTTGGTGTTCTAAGGTTGTTAATGGTTTCTTCAAACTTTTAACTCTAAAATCTTAGAGAAAAAGTATGGCTTGAATTTCGTTCAAGCATATTCGGGGTTTGTTTGTTTGTTTCATTTTTTTTGTTTTCGTAAAAGTATAATTTTTATGCTTTGTAATTAAAATACAACAAAACATTTGTAGCTTTTTTGATGAAAATCATACGTTATTGTCGAATATTTACCATTTTATGGTTTAGGGTTTTTTTGACCTAAAATTTTCATGATTTCATTTCTTATTCGTGTCAAACTTCTTTTTTCATTTTATAATTTGATTGAAGAATAGTGTCATTTTTCATAAGTATTATGCTCTATTTTCTAGAATTTTTTTGGTCATTTTGTTTTGCTTTTATATTTTGTTTAGTTTAGAGTTAGTGTGAAAATGAGGTCCAATTTTTCAGTTTAGGGACTGTGGCCTCCATTCTCTGACAGTGATTTGATTCAGCCACCTGTTAAGATTAGACTTCCTTGTAGACCAAAGAAGCATATGAAGAGAAGGAAGGATGACACTCAACCGGTCACAACTAAATCGAGCACTACTTATAAGTGTTCCAAATGGGGTGAATTTGGACACAACGCCAGGACTTGTCAAGGACCTCAGACGAAAAGGCAAATGACAAAGGCAGCATCAAAAACAAGGCCTAGAAGAGTCCAAGAAGAGATTAGAGTATACAATTTAAGTCCTAAAATACATTTTGCTACTGGTTGTTTAATTTTTGGTATGTTTGGCTTGTTTAATTTTCTCCTTTTCTTTATGTTGTTTTACTTGTGCTTAATAGCAATGTAAGAGCAGCAGGGGATCTAAGAGGGCAAGGAAGAGAAGCGCAATCCGTGTCGAGAATTCAACTGCAGAAGACGTGCTGCAGTCACAATTAACACAATCATAAGTAGTCAAAAACTATCAATAGGCGGAACATGGACTGCACTCCAAATTCACTGATATTTTGATATGACTTAACAATCTTATATTTTAGAAACTATGGAACTGCTTTGAAACTACTTTGGAATTTATTTGTAGTGATGAACTAGTGTGTTCTATTTCTAGTTCTTTTTTGGAGATTTCATATGTTGGAGTTTTTGCAATAGTGTAAAGTTCGCTTATATACCCGTGGATTATGACTACTTGTAATAGTGGATTATATGATCAGATTATGGCTCCTTACTTACGAAAATGAATTTCTGCTATATGAAGTACGAAAAGATCGTGTGAGCTGCAGCCAATATATTGCACTAAAAATACATAAAAATTAGAGAGTTTGTATGATAGAGATGCCACTTAGACTGTACAAAAAATGTAGCCATAACAAAATTTACATAATTAAGTTCACTTAACTATTATATTTGCCGAATTCACTTTAAAATAGCTAAACTCAAAACGAACAATGTTAGGAAACAGTATGTAACGGAATTTTAAAAATTTCAAACTAGAATATTTTTCAAACAACAAGTTTGATATGCTAGACATATAAATTAATAACAGATCTTACACACCTCTTTTGTATACTGAAGTTAGCACAAATCCATGAAGAGAAGAAAATTTCAGAAGAGTTTCAACCAACTGTCTTCTTAGCTATTCTCTATCCACAAACAGAGTGTGGGTGGTCACATGTCTTACAGCTTATACTCCTGTAATTCTCATTCCAATTACTAGAGAAGACCAAGAGCTAAGGTCCTTCATGTTGAACAATAACTCTTTGGCTTTTAGAGTTTTAGAGTTTCTCTTGATGTTGAACAAGAGCTATTCTCTATCCACAATCGAAGTACGGGTGGTCACAAATCGTACTGCTTTTCCTTCTGTGATTTTCATTCCAATTACTAGAGAAAACCAAGAGCTAAGGTCCTTGGTGTTGAACAATAGCTCTTTGGGAGTTTCAGAGTTTCTTTTACTAGAGTACTTACTCTTTTGCTTCTCAAGTGATAATAAAAATGAAAAATCATTCTC
>CAMOHE010050142.1:0-19320 GCA_946598075.1 Artocarpus hirsutus
TCCAATAGGAGCACACCATAGAAAAAATATTTCAAATAGATACATCAATTTAAAAATACGATTTTTTTCTCAAAAAAGGATAGATGAACCAAGATACCAATAAAAAGGCGACCAAAATGCAAGAAATAGCATTTTAAGCGAAAATAAAAAGAAAAAGAAAAAGAAAAGGTAAAAGAAGGAGCAAAATTCAATAATCATTTCCATATTTAGAAAATTTGTTTTCTTTTTTAGTTTTGTAGTTGTAAACTGGCAAGATAATTAGTCCGTTGATTAGGCTTGATTTAGAGGATTTTTGGTCCTCATTTAGGGATCCTATTTATGGGATGACCAACCTCTATATAATTGGATTTCTTTTTTCTGATGAAATAATATAATAAGATGTAGCGTAATCCTTTTTTGTTTAGATTATTTTGTCTCTCTTATACAGTTACGTTTATACTAATGAAAAATGCGTGAAGAAACTTTTGACGAGTTATATGTTACACATCAAGCGATATCTATAATCGTAATATTTGTTTTGGGTACCCTCATCTAAGATACAAATACGACAATATAATAGTCACAAAAAAAGATGCAACAATATGTTAACACGATTACAAAACTCTCTTATCTCCTCACTCTCCACTGTATATTGAAAAAAAAATAATTTTTAGGATAACTATATGAATGGGAATAATAAAAATTCTGCACAAAGAACCTTCCAAAGAGTCATATAGAAATCTGCGCATGCTTCCTGCATATATTATAAAGTCAAACTTATAATCAATATCAATAATTCAATCACTCAATACGAAAACATGTAATTATTTTTTTCTCAATTGCGAAATAGAAGCTGCATATTACCTTAGGATAATTTGCTTTGTCCAACTTCATGGTCTGAAAGAGAGGGGCAAAAAAGAAAATTATAATTTTTAAGATTTCTTATTTTATATTTTGTATTTATTTTGCTGAAATTTTGTATAAGTATCATGACATACCTTGAAAACTAAGAACGAACACAAGATTGCGTGAGCGGGCACCATTACTAAAGGCTTGAAAGTCTGTAAAGAAGAATTGACGGAAAGAACTCATTTAAGATGTTAAAAAAAAAAAAAATAAAGACAAAGCAACGATGAATAGAAGTATCTCACGATTGAGTTCTCAACTGGGATGAAATCGTTTTTAAAAATGTCTACAACAATCTTATTCTTTTGTTTTATATCTAATTTCTACAGTTGCTAAATTATTTAGATCTGTCCAAAAAAATTAAAAAAATTTATTTACAAATAATTTAGTAACACAGCCAATGATATACTTTGATAATTTATGGTTCTATCTTATTATTAATAAGAGGGATTTCATTAAAAAAAAAATCAGCAACTTACCCTTAGAAGCAAAATAAAAAAAAATTACTAAACTGGAAATGAACGGAAAAGATTAAAAATAGACGTATTCCGGAAAATGGTTTGAGACTGCACATATTCATAAATATTTACAAAAAAAAAAATTAGAGATGAGCTTTTAAAACAAAGAATTATTTACCTGAGGCATAAAAATGCTGGCCACTGCAGAGACGGAGAAAGTTGCCAGGAGTAACCCAACAAAAAAGATTGTAGTTTTCCTAGGTCCATATATCGATGGCAAAGTTCGTATATTATGCCTGCATTATTTTTTAATATTGTTTTTAACAACTCCAAAAATACGAGGTAAAAAAGTTTCAAGATCGAATTGGTAATTTTTAAAGAAAATTAAAATAACTACTTACTTGAGGTCACCTTCCACGTCTGTAAGATCTTTTAGGTTTGTAATGACCACAAAAAAAATTGTTGTAAAGACAGAGATGAAAATATATGCAGGACTGGAGAGAAAATTAAAAAACAAACATTAGATTTGCATGAACGGTTCTTGTAAACGAGTTGAAATACCCGAAGTTATACTGGCAGGTCAATAGTAATATAAAGTTAAACAGAAAGAAACAATAATTATAATAGTATATAATAAAATAAATTTGATTAGTCTGTTTGATTCCATTAAATAAAAAAACATTTTGAGTCATGATCATGAATTTTGTTTAATATTATCTTTTTGTTTTTTAATGGTAATGGACAATATCTTTTGTTCATGTCACGATCATCTTTAATAAAAATTACTATTGAACGAGAACATTAAATTATCTGTTTTGTTCTTTTTTTATTGAAAGATAATTGTATGTCATATATATATATATATATATATATATATATATATCTATATGGTCTGTATTAGATCAAGTTTACATATGGAACACTAACACTATAAATTATAAAATATATAAATTAGAAGTTAAATAATGGAATATTCTATTTTACCTTTTCCAAACAGAAATGTGAAGTACTGACGAAAGTCCAGATGTGACTAAATCAGTTAGTTTTTTAGGTATAGACATGAATAAATTATTTATGCACAATATTTTACTCTCATATAGTATGAATAATAGATCGAGCTCTTTTAAGAGCCTACTTTAACCAATAATTATCCAAAATAGCAAAAAATTGTCTATTTCGCCAATACCATATGGAAGTTCTCTAAGAACCTCGATTATTCAAGATAATATATCAAAAAGTAATTTGGAAGACAGAGCAAGACATGAGAAGCCAAAAAATAAAAATAAGAATAAAAACAAAAATAAGAAGTATTACCTCAACGAAAATGAAAGTCCAAGGGAAGCTCTAGTGGCATAAAGTACACCAAGATTGTGAAGAATACCAGCATTCTGCATATATTGCCTTTGCTATAAAATATACCACCTTTTTAATCTAAACAAATAAATGATAATTAAAAGAAAGATTCTTGCCTGAAAAGTGTTTTATAATTCGGCGAGACTACAACCACGTCCTCTTCGAACTTACATGATAGGCCTACCCTATGTGAGGATGGAGTTGTAGTCCAAGAGGACAAATAATATTGCTCTTCTTGTAGCAAGTAATTCACGTGTTTTTAAAAGAAAGTACACTTTAATTTTGTTTCAAGTGCCATGTGATCGTACGCATAATTTATTTTAATAAACTTTTATCAACGAACAATTTCCCAATATGATATATATCAGAATAATTTTTTAAATCATATTTAAACAAATTTTGATAGCCTTAACTAATTTTTAGAGGACCAATAATTTTTTTAGCGACACTCAATAGCTAAAAGACAATTTAATTTCAACTTTTAGAGAATGGTACCAAAAACAACCCTACCACAGCATTCACAATAGACGTTGCTAAAGTAGATTGCTTGAATCGAAAGGGAGGAGCAGAATAGAAGTGGCCCAAGCAAAGACCAGCAATATAAATAGAAGTAGTGATAAGGTCGGCCTTTGTTAACCAAAAAATCAGCAGGCAACCTAATAGGTCAAGTAGCACCAAGAACCATGCTTGTGTTAGTGAAAGTTCTCCAGCTGCTATAGGTAAATAAGGCTTGTTTACCCTGAAAATATAGCATAAAGATAGAATAAGTTATAAAGCTCTTTTAACACAAACTAAGAAAAATAATATTAGAAGTGAAAAGTTTCTAGTACGCTATTGAAAAAGAAAAATCTACCAATAAGGCTATATCAAAAATTCATTATCTTCTAAGAATTTGCTTCCTATGGGGAGTAGAAAAGTGTATATCATTCATGCCATTCAGAACCCAAATTTGATAGGCTCTATTTTAAACCCTTATATATTATGAAAGAATATATATTATTAAATTCTTTCAGGTTTAAATACTTTTTATTTTGACGTGAAGTTGATAATAATAATAATAATAATAATATAATTATTATTATTGTTATTATTGTTGTTGTTGTTGTTATTGCGTGCACTGATTTTCAGAATTCATCAATTTGATTGTAAAGGCAGATATGGATATGTACCAGATATATGTGGATATTAGCTAGGCAGTTGTATTATTGCTGCTCTCTTAACTATTATTTAGGTTTAGGGGCAGTTTTTTGTATTGCCCTAGAAAAACGTCGATATATATAAATATAAATATATATATATATATATAACGAAGCATATACCTGTCAATATCGGCATCGAAAATTTGATTTACGCCGATATAATAAGCATTCGCAAGAGTCATAGCAATAAGGCCAGGGATTGCCTTAAACACCAAATGAGACCATGTGAACACATGTGGGTTCTCAACCAACACTCTTCCATACAAACCACTGCCAAAAAAAAAAAAGAGAAAACATTCATTAAAAAATTACATAAGTTCATTTCTTGGACAACTAACAATCTTTTTCTCTCAGTTGTCTTTCTCTACTTTTCTGTAGGAAAAATGTTTAATAACCTTGTAAGGTTATAGCTCCACCCTCGTACAAAAAGTGGGTCTAACCTGTGAGACGTGCGTGAACCTTACACTCCTTACACTCCGTGATTTCTACAGGTGAAGCTCACTCTTTGTCAAAGAATAGGACTAAATTTTATGGGAATAAATAGTATTGCTCGTCCTGTAACAATTAACTTACATGCAGGATGCAAATGTGTGGGTCAAGGCATAGGGCCTTAGGAATTTATAGCAAGCAGACCAAAAACTTGTAACTTTAGCAATTGTCCCATCAGATTCAGTGGATTCGACGGATTCAACTTTAGCACGCACCTAATACCATTTGTTTCACTTGATCATGAGTTTAATAGAAAACGATTTGAACTACGGAAAGTACTAATCATTGACCAACATAGTAAATTATGGCATGATTAAATATTAGCCATGATTTGGCATCCACTGAAGTAGCAAGTATACTCACAATTCCTACTTCATTAATTATAATTCACATATTTCATTAACATCATTATTGAAGGGGTTATTATCATTTGATATCCTGTTATTTAGAAAATATCAAAATGGTACGCTATAGTTTTCTAAAATATTATTTTGATATCCCGAGTCTGTATTTTTTTTACATGAAACATTCTTTTTACCCTCTCATTAATAAACCCCAACTTAACTTTGTAAAATTATAATTGGAAATTAGAACAAACGATTAAACAAAACTCATAAAAAAAAGCATATATGTGGATTTATTTTTTTGGTATTTGTTTGTATTTGTTTTTCTTTTATAGTTTTAATAAAATAACTTAGGATTCATTAATAACATGGTATGTTTGAAATTTCATGCTATAAAATATGGATCAGATATTTTTAAAAACTATAAAGTACCATTCACTTTTCCTTAAAAATAGAAGGTACTAGAGTGATAAAAACGCTTATTGATAAGAAAATGGCCATAAATTATTTATGCGTGGTGCAAAGAAATAAAAATTATACCCGGAGAGTATTGCCCTTATTTTGGGCGTACAACAGGGATTTTGAGAGCTTGCTTTCTCCATGGAACCCCACCGGCAAAATCAACTTATTGGTTGAGCAATTTGAAGAAAGTGAGTTGGTGGATTTGGTATTTTTGTTTGTGGGCGCAATTGAAAATACCCTATTGTCATGGGAGGTGGCCTTACAACGTTGAGGGATGATATTTGGTAGCCTAAGGGAAGAGCAAGAAATTGAGAGCTCCATTTTTGTGAACTTGAAACACTTACCAGGGGGGTAAGGAGGCAAAATATAGTGAATAAAATAGTTGTGAACACAAATGGTTTTAAAAAGAATGCCTCAAGAGCTTCAAAATTTATAGGTAAATGGTACGGATAATTTAATCTTATATTTTTTTTTACAAGTCTACTTGTCTTGTACAATTATTTTTCTAACTAATTTTTATTCCACTTGCCATTGATATTGTGGTCTCTTCCGGCCGCCTTGAGAGGGATTGTCCAGGAAAATTGGCTATAGAAGCCGTCAATGAGTCTTCGAATTTTTACATTTTTTTTGTCATCTTATTCTCCTTGTTGGTGTTTTTTTATAAGTTCACATGGAGAAAGCATATTGACTGGCTATAAAAACGAACAAAAGATAAGGCCGCATGCAAATGGTATTTAAAATAATTCCTTTGCCCAAAGAAAAAAAAAAGCATAATGAAAAGGTTTTTGCGCAAATCATTGAGCTTTTCACAATTTTTCATGCTGCTCTCTCTCTCTCTCTCTCTCTCTCTCGTTCTTTTTTCGTTTCTTTTTTTTTTTTTTCTTGGTAGCTTAAATTAGTGACTAAGTAAGCCACGTGTATTGTATAATAATTTTCTTCATAGAAACTAAGCTATAATTCTCATGACGACGAAGAAGTCATAAAAAAATGTATATAAGTACGGAAAAAAATATTTTCCCGTTAGTGCAGGACGATAATGTTAGCAAACAACCGCGTGCATCCACCTCTAGATGTGTACGACAATGCGCAATTATGAGATTCCATTATAGACAAATTTGATGTGTATCCCTAATCTCCCATTAAACCAAAAAGCTATTGGTCAAAAGTTTTCCCCAGTGCTTTAAGTGGAAGAGAAATTATTATTCAGCCTAATAGGTAGAGGTGGTCATAGATCAGATTATACTTATTGTAGGTTAATCTATAATTTAATATGTATATATCATATTCGAAAGACCCTAACCCTAAATTAATCTATGAATATCCCCAATTCAATGTCATGCCCTAAAAATTTGGGATGACGTGGGGGACTAATTATATTAAGTAAATTAAATTATGTAAAAATTGTCATTTTAAAAGTATTAAAATTAATTATAATAATATAAAGTTGTTAAAATTTTCAGCAAACATTTATGAAACACATGGAAGCGAATAAGTGGAAGAGTAAATACTGAATAAACAAACACCATTAGGCCCTATCGGACCCACTTTAGAGTGCACACATGGTGCTAACAGTATTAAATACATAACCATAGTCCAAAGAAAATTAAGTGAATTAAAACATTACATGCCTTGTTTGTAAATATCCTAGGTGATGCCCTGCAGCTCTTTCCGGTTCTTCAATCTTCCCTAAGCTGAGTTCCACCTAAAGGGGGGGGGGGGAGGGGGGGCGGGGGCAGTTTTAAAACAAGAAAAATGTGAGCGAAAGGCTCAGTAGGATTAAGTCTTCAAAGCATTTTAAATAAAACATGTATATTTATAATTAAATAAAAGCCATAACATGAGACAGATAAATAAATGAATAACAAACTGAACCGATTAGATCTTTACTCATTCATAGATAGTCTCATTATATTATAGGCAAAACCATATGAATCAGCACCGAAGTAGCCCAGCTGGGTTTCGGGACCTGCCCTCAAGGTCGCGCTCCTCATGACCCGATCTCTGTACATGGCATCATGCTCTATTTTATCATTCCAGATGGTGCCAACCGACACATTCGGTGTCACATTGTGATCATGTCTCTTTTCCCGAATTATTCTCATTACATTCATTATGATCATTCATTATTTAACCAATAATGAAAATATACAGTAAACCTCATTTATTAAAACATTTAAGAAGGATTTGTGGACAATCCCTTTTTAAAACATGGTAACCAAAGAGAAAGGATAGAAATCCTACCTCAATTTCCTATACAAAAGTTCAACACCGTAGTCTCGATCCGCTATACGTTAGCTCTACAGAACCACGAACAACCTTAGATAGAAACTAAATTTATCAATTCCTAACTTAAGGTATTCGATATCCCTAAGCTATCTCATGGTGTTTTAGTATGCCTTAATGTTCACAAGATCATTTTATATGGTCAAAATCTTGATCTAGGTCTTAAATAGTGAAAACGACAAAAAAGGTCATTTTTCACAAGGTTTGGTCGGCTTGCCAGAACCCCTAATTCAGCCTACCGAAGTCCACAGTTTGGCCTCATTCAATAAACCTCATTTATTAAAACATTTAAGAAGGAAGTTCTTTGTGGACAATCCCTTTTTAAAACATGGCTACCAAAGAGAAAGAATAGAAATCCTACCTCAATTTTCCGTATCAAAGTTCAACACCGTAGTCCCGATCCACTATACGTTAGCTCCACGGGACCACAAACAACCTTAAATAGAAACAAAATTATCAATTCCTAGCTTAAGGTATTCCACATCCCTAAACTATCTTTGTGGCGTTCGGCCCGGGCGTATTCCCTCAAGCCTCCATAGGACCCACCTTGCGGGGCCCCCAAACTTGTGGCTCTTATTGGTAGACCATCCTTGTGCCGCCCACTCATCCGTACTGTCCCCTCTGGGGCCCTCTGGCCCCTCAGTGATTTCTTTCGCGTCCTTCGGGTTCGAACCTCAAACCTCCCTTAAGAGGTTCTTATTTCCTTCTCAAGTACCAATTGAGCTATAAAACGCGCGTTTTATTGTAGCATCCGGCCCGGGTGTACTCCCTCAAGCCTCCATGAGACCCACCTTGCGGGACCCCCAGACTTATGGCTCTTATTGGTAGACCATCCCCGTGCCACCCACTCATCCGTACTGTCCCCTTTGGGGCCCTCTCGGCCCTCAGGGTTTTCTTTTGCGTCCCTCGGGTTCGAACCTCAAACCTCCCTTAAGAGGTTCTTATTTCCTTCTCGAGTACCAATTGAGCTAGCTTAATTGGTACTCAAGATGGAAATAAGAACCTCTTAAGGGAGGTTTGAGGTTCGAACCTGAAGGACGCGAAAGAAAGCCCTGAGGGGCCAGAGGGCCCCAGAGGGGACAGTACGGATGAGTGGGTGGCACGGGGATGGTCTACCAATAAGAGCCACAAGTCCGGGGGCCCCGCAAGGTGGGTCCTATGGAGGCTTGAGGGAGTACGCCCGGGCCGGACGCCACAATCTTATAGTGTTTTAGTATGCCCTAGTGTTCACAAGATTATTTTATATGGTCAAAATCTTGATCTAGGTCATAAACAGTGAAAACGGGCGAAAAAGTTCATTTTTCACAAGGTCCAGTCGGCCTACTGGAACCCGTAGTTCAGCCTACCGAACTCCATAGTTTGGCCAACCGGCCAACTGGGACCAACCTGTCGAATTGGCCTAGGTTCGGCCTGCCAACCAGATGAATCTGACCTGCCGAACTGAAAAAATATGGGAAGGCCGAGAACACGATTCTCGGCCTCTCCAATCCTAAAATCAAATTAAAACCTGTTTTTTCAAGTCCTAGAGCATATATAATGAACATAGATGATAAACAAACACAATAGAACACATTTAAACACATTTAAACAAGATTTTTAGAGAAATTTTCAAGGAAATCCGAAAATGAAAAAACAAGGAAAAAACTTGATTTAATCCAAATTTCATGAAATCAAGCCTAGATTTTGGTTGATTCAAATCTTATCAACTTAGATTAGGAGTTTCCTAAACTCAAGAAACTCCGATTACAACATTTTAAGTAAATTGAAAAAAATTTAGAACAAAATTCAAAATTTGAAAAACAACAAAACTAACCTTAAATTGAAGCTTTCAAAACAGTTTGTGGGAGTCCAAATCGTGTTTCTCACCTCCCAATCCAGCTAAGAATCAAGCCCAAACTCAAAATTTGAAATCAAAACAAAGAGAGGGAGAGAGAGCAGCGTGAGGGAAAGAGAGAGCTCCCGAGAGAGAGAGTGAGGGAGAGTGAGAATGAGAGAAAATAAATAGAAGGGGGATGAGTGGTTTTGCAGAGCAAAACCGTGTCCCTAGCATACAGTTTGTAGTTGGGATATATCAGGCATTTGATAAATTATTTTGTTTCAAAGTTCAAAATAACATATAAGAATAATTAAAAATGGGATAAATTTAAAATACCATAAAATACTTAGATTAAGTTCAAATTTACATCAAGGCATACTAATCTACCATCTAAACCTCAATTATACCTAATTAAATTTTCTGGGTGTTACATCCAATCTAACCCATTTCCAAAAACATTGAATTATATAGATTCACGGATTGAGTCTTTGAATTTGTTAAAGATAACTACGAATTAGAATTAACGTAATATAAAATAACATAGTTTGATAAAATCTAAGCTTTTACAACTCAACCGATGCAAATCTTTTATAACAAATAAAATCGTAGCATTATAAAAAAAATTACAACTAGCAAATTTAAATGAACTTAAAACACTCATGAGTAAGCAATGGTATTTGTAATTAGGCTAAGCTGCTTTTTTTTTTAAGCATGTAAACTTTAGATACAATATCATAGGTGTCTAGGTTTATATATTTATTAAAATTTTGTCTATGCATAAATATATATGTATACGTTATATAATTTATACAATATACATAGTTCGGATTCACAAACTTGCAATCTGTAATCCAATCCGTACGTGTTGGATTGTGAAAATTATAATCCAAAACCAACACATCTTTTTCACAATCTAGTCAAATCCGATGGATTGGATTGGATTGAGCGGATTTAACAGATTGAATGGATTTATGAATTCTGTAAACACTCTTACTAATGGACCCAACCGGATGAGATCCACGTGAAACCCAGATCCTCTGTCCACTCTCTCTATGTATGTCTCTATATAATCACTTCAAATGTACACTTACCAATCATAATAACTTACAATAGAGGCAAAATCAGAAACCATATATAAGACATTTTGAAAGAGTCAAAAATCTATTCTTTATGGAGTTTGATTTTATCTCTCTTATAAAGTTGTGTGCATATATACGTATAAAAAAGAATGCGTGAAGAAATTTCTTTTTGTTCTTTAATTGAATCATGAATTATTTTTATTAACAATTTACGTGTTACATCAACCGATATATATCTATAATCGTAAAATTTGTTTTGGATACCCCATCTGAGATACAAATACAGCAAAATCTAATTCACGGAAAAAAAAAAAAAAAAGAGGCAACAATATTTTAACATTATTACAAAACCCTCCTTGCTCCTCTCTCTCTGCACTAAAGCATAATGGAAAACATATCAATTTTCAGTTTGACTCTATGAATGGAAATAAGAGAAATTCCGCAAAAGGAATCTTCCAAATTGTCATATGGAAATCTGCGACTGCTTCCTGCGTATATAACAGAGTCAAACTTATTATCAATATCAATAATTTATCACTCAATATGACAACATGTAATTTTTTCATGTAATTGATCAATAGAAGCTTTATAGTACCTTGGTATAGTTTGCTTTGTTCCTTCCTTGTTTGAAGGGGGGAGAGAGAGAGAGAAGAGAGAGAGAGAGAGAGAAGAAAATTATAATTTTTACGACTTTTTACTTTTTATTTTGAATTTATTCTTGCTGAAATTTTGTGCAAGTATCATGACATAACTTAAAAAATATTAACGAAAAGAATATGCATGAGGGGGAACAATTATTAAAGGCCTGAAAGTCTGTAGACAAGAGATGACGAGAACTCGTTAAAAAAGAAAAAGAAAAAAAAAGAAGAGAGAAAGGCATGATGTATAGAAATACTTCACGATTGAGCTCTTAATTGGAATGAAATCATTTTTTAAAATGTTTGCAACAAACTTATTCTTTTGTTTCATGTATAACTTCTAGTATTAATATATTATTTACATTTAGCCTAAAGGATTTACATATAATTCAGTAACATAGTCAACGATATACTTTAGTAATCTGTAGTTCTATCCGATAAATCATAAGTAAGTTAGAGATTTAATTAAAAAATAATCAACTTACCGTTAGAAGCAAAACAAAAAAAAACTACTTACTGGAAATGAGCAGAAAGGAAAAACAAAAGTAGTCATATTTCTGAAAATGGTTTGATATTACAAATATTCATGAATACTTACAAAAAATATATATATAGAAATAACCTTTCAAAATACTTACAAAAATATATATATATAGAAATAATCTTTCAAAACAAGGCATATAGATGCTAACGACTGCAGAGCCGGTGAAACTTGCCAGGAGTAACCCAACAAAAAAGAATGTAGTCTTCCTAGGTCCATATATCGTTGGCAAGGTTTGTATATTATGCCTGTAACATTGTTGAACATCATTTTTTATTTAATCCGAAGATATGAGCTAAAAAAAGTTTAATGATCGAATTGGGAAATTTTAAGAAAAAAATTACTACGTACTTGAGGTCTCCTTCCACATACGTGATATCTTTCAAGTTGGTAATGGCCAGAAAATGCATGGGACTGGAGTGAAGATTGACAGACAAACGTAATATTTCTATGAACAGTTTTTGTAAACGAGGTCAAATAGCAGAACATATACAAGTAGTTTAATACAAGAGGTGTCATAAAGGTTGCGTCAGCCCAGCTTAGCCTTTTTTACCTCAGGCCTATGACTGGCCTAGGCCATGTCGAGTCTGGCCCCCCTACAATAGAGAGCCAGGGCCGAGCCTGAGAGAAGACCCTAGGCCCAACCTTGGCCTAGACCCTAGCCCTTGAAAAGTCATACTGCGCGCAGGTCCACTCAATAGGCAGTGACGAAGCTAGAAAATTAGCTAAGGGAGGGGCTTGAATAAAGTCAAAATCTTATAGTTGAATTAGGAGCAATAAATCAATAGTGTAAATGAAACTCTTTAAAATACTATGCATAAAATTTAAATTTAGAATCTTTTGGGGGGTAAATTGATAAAATTTAGATCAAATTAGGTAAGTAAAAGAAAAGTTTAAAATACTTTGGTTGGCATAGGAAATAAAAAAAAATCAAGGGTACCTAAACATTAAACAAAAGTGGAATAAAACAATAATTTTAAAAACTAGGTAAATGGGCCAACTGGGCCCAGCCCTTATAATTTTAAATTTTAAATTTTAAATTTTAAATTTATTTCCTAATGTTTTAATAAAAAAATTAGTAAGTATATTTTCAAAAAAAAAATTAATAAGAACATAATTATGACACTACTAAGTTTAAATAAAGACTTTTAAATATTATAAAGGGCATTGGAAAAAAGTTCTTATTTTATTTTAAGCGGAAAAGACTTCTATTTAAATAATTGGAAAGTCCACAGCTGCAACAATACTGATAAAAATACGAATACAATCAGACCAAATAAAATCTACCAAATTAGACTAGGCATATTCACTTAAAAAGCGGGCTCCTTGATTCCCTCATGGGAAAGTAGCACACGTCGCCGCTCTTAGCTTGTGAGTCCTGAGTGTCTAAAATGACATTTGATTCTGGAGCGCTTTGAACCGGTAACTGAACAGCATTACACACATTTTGGGCATGTTAAATATATTATTTATCAAATACATAAAGGATAAATTTTTCTACTTAGATATAATATTATATTGATGTTTTCATGTGTAAATATGTCATAAATTAATTTAATAAACTAGTACGTTTGGTTCAGGTATTCGTTTAACTCAATGGATTCAAATTTATATTCGAGTATCAAGAATCCTTCGGATACATGCTTATTTCCTCCAAAATTTGAATTATTTGAGTATCAAGAATCCAAGTTTTTAAAATTCTATCCCCTTAAACTTTTGTTACTCGGATATCTTTACTACAGTAAAAACTAAAATTCTCTCTCCTATATTTGAAGAAAAAAATCATAACTTCTTCATTTGATATCCAATTAAAATCATTCTTTTTTCACTGTATTCTTAATAAAGAGAAGAATAAATCAAGATCCATATTGTATATTTTTTAAGATCATTAACATTAAGATTTTATTAGATTTATTAATAAATCAAAAACTATCTTCACTTCCTTTCCAAACACAAATTTTAATTTTATTCCATACTTAGATTAAAACTTAAATGCATATCCAAAGTCAATTCGAATAACAATTTAAATCACTTCCTAATTCAAATCATACTAACTCAAATTAAATCACTAATTCGAATCCATTTACCAAACGGACCCTAGTGTTATATATATGTGTTAGTATAATCTTGATTAAAAAATGGCCCCTATTAATAAATCCTGGCTTCACAACTAACTATATATATGTTTATAGATTAATTTTATATTTCAACAATTTTAATTTTTTTGTATAATACAATAGTATTTTCTGCTGCAACGCATGGGTATTTTTGCTAGTGTGTGTGTGTATATATATATGTATCTATATGTATAACATTTTTGGTCATGTTCATGAGGTTCGTTTGATGTTATCTTTTTTTTCTTTTTGTTTTTTTGGTTCTTTTTGTTTTCGTGTTTTTTCTTTTGTAATGGACAATATCTTTTGTTGACAAATGTTAACGATCAAATAGTCCCTACAAATCTCGCTCCTCGTTAAATCATATGTCCTGATCATCTTATTTAATTTAAAAAATAGCATTAAATTATATGGAACACTAGCACTATAAATTATAAAATGTATACAATGGAGGTTAAATGATGGAATACTCTATTTATATATTCCAAATAGAAATGTACCGAAACAAGCCACGAAAGTACGTAAGATAATGATATGAATACTATAATTAGCCCTCTTAAGACACTACGTTAACCACTAATTACACGAAGCAACATATGGCTGCATTGTTGGCATTCTAAAGTAACATGTGTCCCCAATACAGCTCCACCTGCTCGTCGACATTAGTTGTTCCATCATAGGCCTTGATTTACAGGACCTTAAACTTGAGGGGCATGGGGGCCCGCATAATGACATAAGTGAATGACAGGTCCAGTGTGCCACCCTCATCTTAAACTTGAGGGGCATAGGGGCCCGCATAATGACATCAATGAATGGCAGGTCTAGTGTGCCACCCTCATCGAGCCTGAAGCAGTTGTTGCGGATCTCATCAATATGTCGTTGTAGTTTCAAAATTGGAGACTGTTAGTATCTTGGGGCAGTTATACCCTATACGGGGCTCCACCCTCAACCCTGTCACCTCCTCTTGGCTACCTGTCTTGTTGACCTTCTCCCTGGCGTCTAAGCTGGTCAAACATAGATGCTTGGGAGCCTTGTGGTGACTACCCCGAGCCTCCTTGAGGGCTGATCCAGCCTTCCTAGAGAAGTCAGTTGTAAGCCGAGACCCCATAAGTGGTCTATCTGAAGTGTTTATAGTCGGCATCATCCTAGACATCAGCCCCTTGTTTTACTATATCCCTAGCCTAGTCTTCCTGGTTCGAGGGAAGGAGGGAAAGGGCTGGTTAACGTTGCACTTGTTGCTAGGCCATCTGTTGTGTAAGTTATTTGATCACATTCGTGAGTTCCTGTATCAGATCCTAGGTGATTAGGTCTTCTACGTCTTGATCAGCCCTAGCTGCGCTGCCCTGACCGTCAGATAGAGATCTAGTAGCCTGGGGAGGCCTCGAGTTTGTTCAGGTTTTGGTTCCAATTTCATGCTTCGCCTAACCCCTCTTGTCGGGCACCCTCATCCAAGGTATTCCCTCTAGTCACTATGCTTGGGTCGTGAGGGGGTTTATGGCTAATAACTTCGAGTGAAGGCATAGGCGCCCTCCTTCTAGCACCAAAATGTTGATGCTTACCAGTGAGTGGCGGCGAATCAACACCACGGGCGGCTGCACATGGAGCTCGGATGGCTCTTCCCTGCTCGCCTCAGCCTGTTTGGACGTTCCTGAAATAAAAGAAGTGATGCTTCAGAGGCAAAAAAGGGGACACCGATGTGGTACTGGATAAAGGCTCTATGATGCTCAAGGCAAGTACTACTTGACAAAGTATGAGAGATGATTAGTTGGGAAGGAGCATCTCAGCCTGGAGCTGCAATAAATGTGCTGTATTTATAAGCTGCCACTCACACTAGGTATAAGATGGGTTTTGCCCATAACCTGTGTGTCACATCAAGGCTGGTTAAAAGGTAGGTGACATGTGTCACAACCTTTGCTGGCAGATCAACCTTTATATGATGGCGAAAAAGCGACCATTTGTTGGCTTCTTGTAGTGAGTGGCTGTCTGTGTTGTAGGTTCTAACAATCTGAGTCGAGCACGTGTCTTACCCAAGGAGGCGAGAACTTACATTGCAGCCCGTAAGGGGCCTTTAGAGCACCATGGAAGGATGGGCCGAGATCTAGGGGTTAAGATTGCCTTCCTGGTTTCATTTGCCGATGACAACAGTCGATCTGCCAAGGAGGTGTACCTCAGGGAAGGCGCTGAGCACACCCCCAACAATATCAATGGAAATGTTAATAATGATGTTGACTGATAATCGAAAAAAATAAATATATTGAGAAAAACTTGAAATTTTTCCAAAAACATTACAGAAGGTTCAAACTATCAATATTACTTATTTGAACTAAGTTAATAAAAAAACATTTTTTTCTAATATAAGAGTTTTATCTCGTAGTATAAAAACAAATTAGAATACTATAATATTATGATTCAATATTATTTTACATACTTATTAAAAAAAATGTACAATAATGTAGTAGTATACATGCAAAAATAACAATTTAACATATAGAATACATAAAAAAAAACTACAAAATATAATAAAATACATAAAAACTTTAAGTGTCTTCAATACCAAAAAAAAGTTTCTAATAAGTTGGAAAGCATTATATAGGTATCAATATTGATCTAGACAATATGTTTTTCAAGATACTACCCTTGAATAGTTCTAGAGGTAAATTGTTTATCTGCCACAATCCACATGATCTGTGTTACTTGATCTATTCCTATTGTTAAACTATAAATCGAATATTGTTGCTTTATCTGACTTGATATGTAGCCCTCATGTATTTGTAATGTCATCCCAATATTAATTTATGGTGAAGGATACACAAGTATATCGAAGTATACAACAACTCTACATCTATATTTGCATGATATAAATCATAAATGCAAGGTTTTGCACAAGAATCTAAACAATCTCTCACAAAAATATTATATGAGGAATAATAATAATTCACACTAATAGATAAATAGTAGAAGTATAGCTTGCATCTAGATGATATAAAGCTTAAGACATTGTAGAAAAAAAAGTGAAGGTGAATGTATTCTTTTTAAGGAAAAAAAGATTGAAGTCATGAATTTATTTTCAAAGACAAAAAAGCAAAAAATTAAAAATTAATTTTACTACCAAAATCTTAATTTTGAAAATGAATTTTTGAACTTTTTAAGAAATAAAATTATTTATAAGACTAGATAAGTCTCAGTATGTACTTTTTTTTTTATTGTTTTTAGGTTATAAATATTAGTAACATTTTATTGAAAAATAGTAGTAGTAGTAGTAGTAGTAGTTGTGGCATCTGGCCTGGGTGTACTCCCTCAAGGCTCCATAGGATCCACTTTGCGGGGCCTCCGGACTTATGGCTCTTATTAGATGACCATTCTGGTGCCGTCCACTCATCCGTACTGTCCCTTCTAGGGCCCTCTGGCCCCTCATGGTTTTTCTTTCGCGTCCCTCGGGTTCGAACCTCAAACCTCCCTTAAGAGGTTCTTATTTCCTTCTCGAGTACCAATTGAGCTAGCTCTTTAGAAGGAAATAAGGGAGGTTTGAACCTCTTAAGAACCTCAAACCTCTTAAGGGAATAAGAACCTCAAACCAATTGAGCTACCAATCGAGTACCTCAAACCTCAAACCTTAATTGGTACTCGAGAAGGAAATAAGAACCTCTTAAGGGAGGTTTGAGGTTCAAACCCGAGGGACACGAAAGAAAACCTTGAGGGGCCAGAGGAGACAGTACGGATGCGTGGGCGGTACGATGATGGTCTATTAATAAGAGCCATAAGTCTGGGGGCCCCGCAAGATGGGTCCTATGGAGGCTTAAGGGAGTACGCCCGCGCCGGACGCCACAGAAGTAGTAGTAATAGTAGTAGTAGTAGTAGTAACAACAATAATAATAAAGTCCTACAAAATTGATTTTTGTGTAAAAAAAAAAAAAGAAAAATTTCCCCGCATTTGTGGATTTTTTAAAATATTTTTCAAAAATACCCTAGATATTCACGGATATTCACCAATATTTAGGATATTTATGAACATGATATTTTACGAACTGTTAGGATAGATGCTCTCAAGATATATTATGCTTTATAAAGGATGTATTTATAAATAAATAAAGTGAATTTTCATTATATTTGTGTGTTTTTTTTAATATTTATGAATATCATTAAAATTCTATAATTATTTATGTGACCTAAATATTGTATAGAAGTGTTATATATAAAAGGATAATATTTAAGAATGATAATTAAAATAGTCAAAAACATATAATTTATTATTATAATAATTATTCAACAAAAGTATGGAATCTTTAGTTGAGCATCACTAGTGTAGATCATTTTCATTAAGAATAAAACGGTCTTAAAACTGTTAATATAGTGAGTCATTAAATGAATGAACTATATATAATAAGATTACGTAGGACTAGGACATGATGTGATATGAACAGTTAATAATTTCATTAGTGAACTGTATTCCGTCACTAGTGTGGATCATTTTCATTAAGAATAAAAAAGTCTTAAAACTGTTAATGTAGTGAATCATTAAATGAGTGAACTATATATAATAAGATTATGTAGGACCATGACATGATGTGATATGAACAGTTAATAATTTTCGTTAAACATTGCAAGTTCTAATCATATCAACCGATAGTCATATACAAAATGATCTTAATCCTAAGTTATTAACATATTCATTTTTATAAAATTATGTTTTTTTATTTACTTAGTACGAATTTGAGAAACTAATCCTATTTTTTGTATTTTAGAGGCATGATGAAGGAAGCAACTACGACTGTTAATATTATAAGACGGAATCAATTCTCTCTAATAAGAAGCAGATAAATAATTCTCTTGAATTAGACATGCAGTGGATAGGACCAATTGTAGTTAGGGCATACTCTTAAGAGGAAAAAGTTCCATAGATAGTCCAAAGCTTGTTTAACAAGTTTCCATAGTTGTAATTTCTATTTTTGGATAAATGTGATTTAATTCAATATATGAAAAGTTAAATTTTAGAAACAAATAAGATTTAGTGACAAGCAGCATTCTTTCCTACACTATGTGATAATTGTCACCACAACACAGAGCAATTCTTTGTATATGGCGCCACATGTAGTGTATGGTAGGGGAAATTTGTCTTTTATTTTAATCAAACAGTTAAATTGAAATAAAGAAAACTTTTAAAATTAATTAGGTCTCTCATACTCTATATATAGAGGCCTCCTCTATTCATTTTACACAAAATTGAGAGTCTTGGTTAGAATGCTAAAATCTTACTAGAGTCTTTAGGGATGTAGAGAGAGAAAGAGAGAAAAAAAAAAGTGTTTATCATCCCAGGATGTGTTTTTCTTATGTGTTAAGATTAATAAGTAGCTAAAGTAAGAAAATGATCTTTTAAAAACCTGTAATTCAATCTATGCCTACCTGTTCGTCCATCGGTGCCAAGGACCAGACGAGAAAAATGGTGGTTTCAAAAATAGAATGGTCCAATCGTCTTCCTGTAACGCCCCTTTTTACAGACGTTATAGATGACGTTACCTTCATTTCGTAATACTTTTATTTATTGGATAAACTATTTAATTAAAAAGATAAATTGAAAACATAACCCAGGATCCATGAAATTTTTTTATATATATATATACATATGAATATACATTAATATATTACTCATTTATAAACATTT
>CAMOHE010050142.1:19340-30725 GCA_946598075.1 Artocarpus hirsutus
AATTCGTAGAGAAAGATATGGCAGTCAGACTGAGGAGATATACAATTTCAGAAAATACCAAAAAATTATGTGCTTACCTCAAAACGATTTCTCTTAACCTTCTTTTGAATTCACCCAAAGAAAACACAATATTTCTAACAAATAATAGCAGGGAATTTGAGAGAAAGAAGAAAGAAGATGAACAAACTAAAGAGAAAATGAATGAGAGAAGAGGAGAAAGGAGAATGTGAAAAATAATGCGTGAGGGGGAGAGAGAGAGAGACAAAACGTAAAAATAAATTTTTTTTACGTTAAAATTAAAATTCCCATTCATTGTCATAAATCAGAATTTTTCTGATTAAATCCAAGGCACAAATCGTGGGAAGTGGAGAGGTTTGAGGGAGAGTTGAAAAAAATATTGTACGTGAAGTTCGGGTAAATAAAATTATCTGACATATATACAATTGAATAGGTTTCAATGCAAATTAAAAAGGCAATTCATTAATTTTTGTAATCACACGTTTTTTTCCTTGCCACAATTCACGTTATCTACATAATTGCTATATTAATATATAACGTAACATAACTTTCTTTTCTTTTTTTTTTTCTCTTTTAACCGAAAGTCAACATATATAATAATATATATATATAAGTAATACGTTTATAACATATTAATACTTAAATCACGTAATGATAAGTATATATAGAAATATTTATATTTAGAATATAACCTATATATATATTTCTATATATATATATGACTACTTATATACATATATATCTTATTCACATAATTAACTACAATGCAAATTCATCATAACATCATAAACAAAAATTCATTAATTTGGCATGCATTTTTTTTTTTAGCACCTCGAGTCCTCATTACATCACCTGAAAAAAAATATCTTAACATAACATTATAGTTATTCGCAAAAAAAAGTGTTTATCATCCCAGGATGTGTTTTTCTTATGTGTTAAGATTAATAAGTAGCTAAAGTAAGAAAATGATCTTTTAAAAACCTGTAATTAAATACTATGCCTACCTGTTCGTCATTCGGTGCCAAGGACCAGACGAGAAAAATGGTGGTTTCAAAAATAGAATGGTGTGTTACACTTCCAAAGAAGAAGAATTGTCATATCCTCTATTTATTCATGTAAGCAAAATTATATATATTTAGCATTAAAATAATATAATATATAGCATGTTTTCTGACAGCTTTGAGTAAATTTTTGTTTTATAAGTTCCACATCATAACCACATTTCCACTATTTTTGTTAAAATCATTATTGAAAAACAAACAATTGGTACCAAAGCTGGCTATAGAATATATTAATTTAAGTATTGATTTTGAATAAATATATATGTTCTCTATATTATATGTCAGTGATGGATAGGCACTTTGCATTAATATGTATGTTTATATGTTTATTCATGTGATGAATGGTGAATGTATGGATGGTGGATTTGGTACTTAATTATATAGTTTCAAGGATCTTTTTGATTATGGTTATTTAATTTTATTAGAATTGATGTTCACCCTAATTAAGGGTTATGCTTTTTTGAAATTTAAGTTTTTATAATTTAAATAATATTATAATATCAAAAACCAGAAGATTAATGAAGACCTAAAAACTGAGAAACATCATTGAAGAGCAAGAAAAATGGAAAAATAACTCCAACGTTGGGTACTTCTATGCCAATTTTGGGCATTGTAGATTAGGCTAGCCATGCATTAGCCGAGGGTGCCACTTTTTGGGCACCCCATGTGTTCTGCTAGAGGCATGGCGCTGGGATGCCATAAACTGGCACTAGAGCGCTACGTGGTGTACTCCAAACCTTAGCATAGGGTTTTGAGCATGTTTTTGAACTGTTTTCTCTGCTTGTTAGGATTTTTCTGAGAAGGCATACGAGAACCATTCGAACCATAAAGTTTTAAAGATTAAATAGGTTAGGAAATTATTAATATTTATTATTTCAATTGAGTTATAGAAATATCCGAGGAATCTGATCAAATCCATCTCATTTGCCAAATTGAATGCCTTTCTTTATATTGACAATTTATTGTATGTCTATGTATATAACATCTCATTTTAGTACTAGTTTGCTTACTCGTATTTTTTTAACATGCTATGCACACACGTGCATTTATTTATGGTATTATAATAGTTTTAATTATAAATATAGAATATGTGCTGTAAATCAATTTAGTAGAGATTAAATTATTACAAGTTTGTTTTGCAAAATAGTATTGCATGAAATTGAATTTAAGTGTTAAATTTTAGAATTTCACATATCTAGAAATATGAATTGTTTATATTACTAGAAATTATAGACACTTTACAAATAAAAGACATATTTGCAAAATATTGAGTGAAAGAGGGTTGTATGACAATACGTACAACTTGTCACCACCATTATAATGACACCATAAGATTCAAATTGTACCTTGAGACCCCCATTAATTTCATCATCCCTACAAAGGGTATCCATTTGGGTCAATACAAGGTTGTTCTTCCTAACGATAAGATTTGATGATGTACTTTAGAGTTAAGTTTTTAGAATCAAAAATAGTGGGTTACAATAAAAAAGATGTAAATAAATGTTATCTGTATCTTGACCAAAATAACGGTAGTTAAGAAATTTGAAAATGTGAGATATTTTGAATAACATTGATTATTTGAGAATGTCTCAGGTTGATTTGCAAAGAATTTGACCTATCCTAGGGTGGCATATTATTTGTGGTAAATTGAATTATCATTGGAAATATCAGTAAACATCTTTTTATGTATTTTTCACGTGCATTCATGCATCGTATTAACTATGCACTAAAACCTATGTTATTTGTTTATGATATTCATGCACATAAATTAAATATTTATTTAAATATTTTCTGGCAATTTATAATGTTGTTTGTCAACATGCTCGCACTTGAACAACTAACTAGCGAGAATGATGCCAAATAGAAAAGTATTATGAACCTTATGCATTAACGATGATTATAAATTCATCCTCCTGGAGGAGTGTCCTCCGGTCCCGCAATTGGTAGAGGAGTTGCTCATGATACTTATTCTCTTTGGCAGAAAGCCAAGTGCTTCCTATTAGCTGGTATGTCTAAAGTGCTTTATAAGAAGCATGAGAATATGGAGATTGCTTATGAGATAATGCAGTTATTGGAATGCATGATTGGCCAAACAAATGAGAAAGCTCATCTTAATGCTATAAAGTTGTTAATGAACAACAAGATGAAGCCTGAC
Source organism: Artocarpus hirsutus (assembly GCA_946598075.1). Classification (NCBI taxonomy): domain Eukaryota; kingdom Viridiplantae; phylum Streptophyta; class Magnoliopsida; order Rosales; family Moraceae; genus Artocarpus; species Artocarpus hirsutus. The sequence continues at coordinate 22,575 of CAMOHE010050142.1, forward strand.
ACTCCTATTTGCACCCATGTGCTCAACATGATTAACTATCTTTATGAGGTTGAGCTTAATAGAGCAACTATAAATGAGGAACATAGGTGGGAATGATCTTAGAGAGTCTAAGTCCTTTCTTCCAGTAGTTTAATATTAACTACATCATGAACTACATGCACATCGGGCTCACTCAATTATTAAATGAGCTCTAGAAATATGAATTTGTTCATTATGCAAAAGGTGGCAAAGTAAATGTTGTAGAAGCTAGTTTTTCCTAGAGCAACAAGAGAAAGAACAAGAATATTGGAAAGGCCAAATATAAGAAGAACAAGAAGTAACCCAAGAAGGTAGATAAGTGCAAAGAGATCACTCCAAGACAAAGGCCAAGGCAAAATGTTTCCACTATGATTAGCCAGATCATTGAAAGAGAAATAATAAGAAATATCTGAAGGAGCTGAAGAAGAAGAAGAAGAAGAAGAACGAACATAACAATAATTTATTTGTTTTAGAAACATGCATTGTGGAGAATGAGTTCTTAAACTGGGTAATTGATTCGGAAGAGGCTAATCATGTTTGTTCTTTTTTGCAGACTCTTAGTTCTTCACGGGGGCTTATCAATAGGGAGTACATGATAGTCACAGACAACAGAGCAAGGGTATCGGCTAAAGTAATGGGGAAGTTAGACTTCAATTTAGTAACAATTATTTAGTTTTGAACAATGCTTATTTTATTCCTAGTTTTAGACGAAATTTGGTTTCAGTTTCTGCATTAAATGAACAATTTTTTGAAATTTCTTTTGATAATGAAATTGTTTTTATTTCATAGAATGGTTCAAATATACATTCTAAAAAACTAAGTGATAATTTATATTTTCTAAAACCTAGTTCTAAACCATTGCTTAACATTAAAATATTCAAAGTTGTCAAACCTAAAAATAAAAGACAAAAGATTTCTCATAACAATAACATATCTATGGTGTATTAGACTTAGTCGTATTAACCAAAACAGGATTGAGAGACTAATAAAAGATGGTCCTTTGAGAAAACAAAAAGTTAGTAAACATTTTTTGTATCGAAACTTCAAAATATAGATATTATTATAGAAATAATGACAACATCATGAACATTTTCATCTTTGTTTAAGATATTATGTGAAAAAGCAATTTGGAAGACGGAGAGCAAAGATAAGAAAAGCCAAAAAAAAAAAAAGAATAATAATAATTGTTACCTCAACGAGAATGGAAGTCCAAGGGAAGTCCTTGGGGGCAAAAAGTACACCGAGATTATGAAGGATACCGGCATTCTGCATAAATTGTCTTTGCTATCAAAATGTAGCATTTTTTTAACTCTGAATAGACGAATGAATAGGGAGAGATTCTTGCATGAAAAATGTTTTATAACCCGATGGGACTACCACATCATCCTCTACAATGTGAGACTTTAGGTTAGGTCCATCTGTTGTGAAGATAGAGTTATAGCCCACAAGGACAAATAATATTTCTCTTCTTTACTACGTATTTCACATGCTTTTAAAAACTACACTTTACTTCTATTTCAAGTGTCATGTGATCATACACATAATTTATTTTAATCAACTTTATCTATGAATGGTTTCCCAACTTGATATATAAACAAGAACAATTTTTTAAATCATATTTAAATAAATCTTAGCTAATTTTTAGAGGACCAATAATTTTTCAGTAAGACTCAATAGCTAAAAGAAAATTTAGTTTCAACAATTAAAGGATGGTATGAAAACAACCCTACCACATGATTTACAATAGATGTTACAAAGGAAGATTGCTTGAATTGACGGGAAGGAGCATAATAGAATTGGCCCAAGAAAAGACCAGCAACATAGCTAGATAGAAGTAGTGATGAGATCGGCCTTCGTTAACCAAAGAAGCAATAGGCCACCTAACAGGTCAAGTAGCACCAAAAACCATGCTTGTGTTAGTAAAAGTTCTCTAGCTGATAAGGTGAATAAGACTTGCTTATCCTATGAAATATAACATAAAGATAGAAGAAGTTAGAAGGCTTTTTTAACACCAACTAAGAAAAAAAATATTGGCAGTGAGAAGTTTCTAGTATTTTATATAAAAAATAATAATTCTAACAATTTGCTATTGATGAGGCTGTATCAGAAATTCATTCTAATTTTCTTCTAAGAATTTGCTACCCATAGGGAGTAGAAGCCAAAAAATATACCATTTTAAACCTTCAAAAACCCAAACTCGATAGGGCTTTACTTTAAACCGTCATGTATTATCAATTCTTTTCAGTTTTAAATACGTTTTATTTTGATATGAAGTTAATCAAAATTGGCATTCAGAATATGCACAGTTGGTAGAGGTGGTGGTGCCATTATTATTATTATTATTATTATTATTGCATGCACTGAAATTTGGAAATCATCAGTTTGATTCAGAAAGAAAACTTATAAGAGTGTTTCGTAAAGGCAGATTTGCATTTGTACCAAAAACATATATTCAAGTATTAACTATGCAATCTAATTATTGGTGCTGCTCTTTTAACTATTATTCAGGTTTAGGGGCTGCTTTTTATATCACCTTAGAAAGATGTTGAGATATATATATATGTTTAGTACTAAGCATGTACCTGTCAATATGGACATCGAAAATTTGATTAACGCCGACACAACAAGCATTCACAAGTGTCATAGCAATAAGACCAGGATTGCCTCAAACACCAAATGAGACCATGCGAACGCATGTGGGTCTCAATTAACACTCATCTTACTCTAATTTTCTAAAAGTTTAATAACCAGGTTATAACTCTACCTACCTGTGATATCTACGTGGACCCTACATTACGTGATTCTCGTAGATGGAGCCCACTCTTCATTGAAGGGTGGGACTGGACTCTATAGGAACAAAAGCTATTGCTTCTACTGGAACAGTGAACGTACATGCAGGATACAATCGTGTGGCTCAATGCATAGAGCCTCATAAATCAATAGCAAGCCGAACCAAATCGTGTAACCAATTGTCCCATCGGATAAAGTGGATTTGACAGATCCCACTTACACATTCCACGTGAGCGCACACCTAATACGATAATAAGTGTCAAGGTAATTAAATTGATTGGAAATTAAGATATCAATTAATTATAACATAGTATAAAGGATTACAAAGTAAAGAATAAATGTTGCATGAATTGATAATCAAGTTTCTTAATGACATACAATTGGGGAGAATGGTTCCAATCTTTTAGTGGAATAGATTAGGAATTGAATATTTGGTTAATTTTGAAGCCATATTTGTGCATGTCTATTTAATCTTCAAACTAGCTCAGTTAATTGACTGTACTACTATAAGTCTAATTAAAATTTAAGTAGAAGACATTACAATAAATAGACCAATTATTAAAGCTATTAAAATCCAATAACATATTTATAAAGATAATAAATTAATAGGCCATAATTAGTTTTAAATATTTAGTTTTCCGGTAATGCCTTTTTTATTTTTTGTTTTTGTTTCAAACTCAGCTTTTCAAAAGAACAAGAAAAAAATTCTCTGTCTCTACCACTCCCCCTTTTCTCTCTATATTTCTCCCTTTGTAAGTGCTTTTCCATCGACTACACCCTTTGGCCTAATCTTAAGGCCTTAAATCACCCTCTATAGAGGACCCTTGAAAGGGAACCCTTAGGTTTTCGGAGCATTGAATTCTCACCAACGTTTACCTTACTCAAGCTAATATTTCCGCTTCCACTTTGTCCACTACTACTCGCGTGAGTGCTTTCCTCTAGGCAAAACGCTACCGTACGAAGCATTTTTATATCCCACACCAAAAGTTTATGGCCCTCTTTCACTGTGGCTTCGGTCACCAGCTGCCTTATCATCAGGTCACCAACTTTCATGTCTTAGCGCTGGGCAGGTGTAGCACTCGTACATAGTCTTATGACTTTGCAGAAACCTATGTTTTGAGTAAATAGTCACTCAGGTGTGGTCATCATGACGCCCTTTGTGAGGAGGTATCCCTTTTCACAAAGGTACAAGGCTATTTTGTCGAGTTCCTTATAAAGAGTTCTCTTATGCGCCACCCTCCTTCTTCCCACGCGCCACCACCAATATTTTACGTCCACACCAAAAGGTTCACAAATTCCCTCAGTCCCCCGCCCCTATCCTCAACCTCTCTATCTCTCACTCCTTTGTTCTCACATACTCTCTCTCCTCGATCTCTTTCACTCTTACTTTTGCACTTTCTCTGTATACTGCCGTGAGGCTATGCTCTTCTTCCCTCTACAACCGAAGCCTCATGACGACGAAAAGAATCGTGTTCATCGTCTTCGAGTTTGTGTTGTCTTTCTAGGCCTTTATTCATCTTCTTTGCGTGCGAGCTCTGGTATTCAACGACAAGAGATTTGTAGTATAGGCGATCACATCGAGAGGCTGAGGAGGCGTCCTCATCAGCTATAATTGTCACTTGGCCTTGTGATGATGATTGAAAACCCAGACAGGGAGATTTTCCGGTGAGCAAGGGAGGATATGAGATTTAATTTCAAACAGGGGCAATTTTGGGATTTTGATTGGTAGTAAATGATCGTTTACACTAACTTGGCCTATTTACTAGCGTTTTTCAAACTTTGCGCAATCAATTTTTATTCTTAACTCTTATTGGTCCGTTTTCCTCTTTTATCCTTAAAAAATAGTAGATCAACTAGTTGGGTCTTGAGTGCAAATTAAACATACAAAATATTTATCATAGTTCTAAAGTACTACATGGAGGAAATTTAAATTTAATTGGCATATTTTCATGTCTGATATTTATTACAGATTTTAGATATTCAAATTATTTATTGATTTGAATTGAGCCTAAGTAAATAAAACATATGTGAGATATATTACTGACAACTATTTTTTAGGTACTCTATATGAATTTCAATCAAATATATTATTGTTGTTGTTGTTGTTATAATACGCTTATTGGGATAAACCAAAGATCATGGTATCGTTGGAAGTTACACTTCTAGCATAAGAGTGTATGATGGGGTGGTGTATATCATGGGAGTTTAACTCCCAGGCATTGTATGTTTAAAATTAACTGTGCACACACACGCGCACACAAGTTTTTAATGGTTACATCTTTATTGTTGATAATTATGTTACCCTATTAATTTGAAGATATATTGTGTTTATAGGACCTATTATAGCAGGTTAAGCATCCTGTTAATCTTAAGCATTAATTAAAATTTGTTTAATTCTCTTAATTTCTTGTGATAATTTTATCCTTTAATAAAATTACCACAAGACCATTAAAAATACACCCTTCTTTTATTCAACTCTTTCATATCAACACTAGATTTTTTCTAACCATTTTTGTTCTTTTTTCTCATATCCATATTTTAATTTGAAATATTGAGTATTACGTCCCTTAAAATTTTTAGCACATGAGCAATAAGCTAGAAATGCTTATAGCACTTTTAAGATAACAAATTATCAATGACGGGATCTATAGTATTGTTGCCATTTGGTTCTACCGAAATATCTTACATTAATTAACTTCAAACACTCTCACTCTTCAAAATGTTAAAATAAAAAAAAAAATCCAAATTTAACACTTTTACAAGCAACTCTGTTTAATTAAGAATCTCTTTAGATGAAAAAAAAAAAAAAAAAACCCAACGGATAAAGCTTTTTCTAGAAAAATGGTTAAAGCTTGACTTTCTTGTGCCATTTATAAATAAAGTAATTTTTTTTCTTTTATTTTCTTTTTTATAAATACGATTATAGTGCAGCGAAAAAAAAAACATGATTTAATCGAGACGATTTACAAAAAGAAGGAAAAAAAAAAAAAAGAACAAAACACGTCTGCCCTCCAGCTCCTCTGCCAAGTCAGCTTAGCAGTCCAAACGAGGAAACCCAACAAAGCCATGTAACCTCCTGCCACAAAAGACAAGCCACTGTTTTTACCAAAGTAAGTCAAAAGGGGATACAATTCCAAAGTACGATTGATACCCGAAATAGCAAGTCAAGCCTTCTTCTTTTAGATCCCTCCCTAGCAAGCCACCTGAAGTGGACTTCTTAGGTCGGCTACCAATTAAGACTCTTGAAAGCCCAGTCCTATGCTGAAGCTTAAAATTTACAACCTAGAGGAACTTCTCTTTCGGCAGAAGTTTCTCTTTATAGCTTCTTCCACAGGACTAGATCTAAAACTTCCTCTAACTAGACACCCAAAATGGAAGACTCTTTAACCAAACAAATCCTATTTTTTCTGTAAGTACCACTCTTTACCATCCTAAGAGGAGGCTAATGCACCCCATGCAACTCATATCAAAAGCCAAACTAAAGCAATGTCCTTCAAGCTCCATAACCACCATTCTCTTTCTTTCTCCATCTCCACCATTTTCTTACCTCATAACTCTATATCCACCATGACTCCAAGCCAAAACCACTGCACTACCACCATCTTGAACAGGTAAAATCCCCACAAAACTTCCATAAACTTCATTTTGGACTCAAGCCCTCAAGGAGAAGTTTTTTCCATGGCCTAACTTGGCCACTTTTACTTGCCAGAAAACTCAAGCTCTTATACTTTCCAGTGAGACTAAAGAACACCCAAGATTCAAGTCCCTTCTCGTTAGAACCCAATAACATTAGAAAACCTCACCAAAACCGTGTCTTTTCCATGGCCCAAATGAGCCCCATGAACAAGGAGAATCAAAACCATCTTTTCTCTCTCTAAGTATTAAACTACCCCACCCGTTATACATTCTCTCTTTAGAAGTTGTTCAACCCGTGAGGTTACCAAACTTCACCACTGCATCCAAATTCCTTACCTCAGTCTAATAGGCACACCCTCTATAACACCCCCAAATGACGTCACAGATATCGTTACATTCATTCACTTAATCATTAATTGAAGTAAAAACTACTTGTTTAAAAACATGTATTTGAAAACATAATTTGAAAAACATACCTAGGATCCATGCATATATTTTTTTTTAATCAATAATCAATAACTTAATCTTTTTTTAATAATAATAATAAATTACTTGATTAGAAACATCCTTTAAATAATTTGCCAGTACCATTGAAAAATTGAATTAACTTTTAAAACATTATTAAAAATCTGCAAATACAATTTGGCAGGCCGAATTGTTCGGCCGGCTGGAGTTTAATCACTGACAGGCTGCCTAAGGCTCTGCAAAATAGGGTTTCAAAATTGGTAAGATCGACAGGCCGCTACAACGTAGTCGGCAAGCCGATCCCTACATCGGCAGTCCGACCAGTAATGGTCGGCAAGCCGAACTCTTAAAAATAAAAAATTGATAATAATTTTTTTTAAAAGGCAAGTTCCAAAACTTCATGGTGCAGAAACAATAAACATACTCATAAATAAAAACATAAAAATAAATATAGTTTCAAAGTTTTTAAAACTTCTTTCTTTCTTGGCGTCTTCTGTTTGCAATTCATCTTGCTAAGCACACACGCCTTTCCATGCCCTCCATCTAATCCATTATCTTCTTACCCTTATTTGCAACATGATATAAAACTGAATAAGCTAATGCTTAGTAAGTACATTTATATCTCACAACTTAAAACATTTTATGAACTGTGGCGCCCCCTTTACGGACGCCACAGATAACGTTACATTTATTCTTTAAAACATTATTTGTAGCAAACTATTGTAATTAATAGCAAACATTTGAAATCATAGTCTGGAAAAGCATTTCCAGGATCTTTGCATACATTATTTTTTTTTTATAGAAATATACAAAAATACAAATACAATTTATATTAAATCATAATCTTTCTTAATTATAAACAGTTTGCTTTTCTCATAGACATTGTATAAATAGTTTGCTAATATTATTTAAACTTAAATGGCACTTGAAAAACAAAAGACAAAATTCTTTGAACATGTCTCGGCCGGCAGGCCGAACTTTTACCTTCGGCAGGCCAAACTCAACCGGCAGGCCGAAGGTCACCCATCGGCAGGCCGTCCGAGGCCTTGCAGAATGGGGTTTTTAAAATCCAAAAGATCGGCAGACCGATTGAAAAACTTCGGCAGTCCGACCAGCATGGTCGGCAGGCCGAACTTAAAAAAAAAATTCTTTTTAAAACAAGTTTTAAAACTTCAAATGTGGAAGAAAATTGATAAAAATACATTAAACAAACATTCACAAAATTTATAAAATTTTACTTAT
>CAMOHE010050142.1:30745-44712 GCA_946598075.1 Artocarpus hirsutus
ATTCATTCATAACATATAATTGTCCATAAAAATATAATTAAACACATAACATTAATGACATGAACATTTGAGCACATCAATTCCATGCGAGCGTCACCTGTCATAACACTTAAAATAAAATGGTTAGCACCATTTATCATATATCATAGCACATCATGAGTATATCACTTAACATCATCATTAATATAACATTAACATCGTCATTAACATAACATTATCCGTTACATCAAATTAGGCGGGCGTTACATGAACATCATCATCATCATCATCATCATCATAATAGTGCACTAGGCACAATTTCATAAGGAACATATCTTTTATTATATTAACCATATTAAAACTTAATTCATTTTATCTTAAGGGCCCAAGTGTTGCACCATAAACATCATCATCGTAGAGGCGCTGTCATGAGAGGAGAGGGGTAGCTAATTCTAAACCAAACATGACATCATATCATATCATAGCAAAACATATCATTGGGTGTGCAACACTTATTTAGGTGATACATATATACATATTTATACTTTCATGCTTTGAAATACGTCATCATCATACATGCATAAGCTTTTATACATAAAAAAAAAAACTTTCATAATAATACTTCATGTATGATCTTCATGAGAAATCATCATAAAACCATCATAAACATAGATTTTAAACTTTTTATAAACTCATCATATTGTAGGTGAGAATGTACTTACCTTAATAAGCTTACTTAACCTTAATTGTAGGTGACGGTGCCGCAGTCTCGATGTGCTCACTTCATATTGTGTTCATGTCATACATTCATTTAAAAAATGGCAATTAACATATATTTTTAACGAATTACTCACCACAACATAACATCCATTACCATATAACATCACATATTCATTTATCTCATAAATACATCAATTCATACTACCTTTTTCAATAGCCATAAAAATTCCATTTAACAATTTAAATAAGCCACAAAAGTTAAAATACCAAATAAATTCATTAAATCATACAAAAACATCACATCATAAAAGTTCATCCATTTTCCTTTAAAACAGTCTAAGAAACCCAGCTTCAATAAAAATTTCATGACACATATAATATTGGTCATATTATCATGAGACTTTACAATTCATAAACTAACATATACATATGAAATTTTGTGAGAAATAACCTTCATTTTCATTAAGAACAAAAGCTACATTTATGTGCACATAAACATTCAGCAACAATGTTTATGAGTGGGAAGGAGAAGAAAAATTCATAACTTATCATCGAAACATTCAATAAACGTAAAATTTGAAGGAGCATCACATAACACGTATATGAATAACATTTTAAAATTTTAGGGTAAACAAAAATTCTTAAACAAAAAAAATACAATAGTCAGATGAAAGGGGAAGGATTACATTTCAAAAATACCGAAGGAAATGAGTTCTTACCTTAAACAAAATTTCTTCTCAAACCTCCTTGAATTAACCCCAACAAAATTTCAATATATATGTTTTTTCAAATATTTTGCAACCGAAATTAAAGAGAAAAAGAAGAGGAGGACGTGGAGAAGGAAAGGAAAAATAGAGTCTCTGAGAAAATTTTTAGAGAGGAAAAAGAATGATAGTGAGAGGTGGTTTACGTGAAAATGAAATAATGTAAAAGAAAAACTCACCTTCTCTATAATTTTCAGAAATTTTTCTAACTAAATTAGTGTAAATTTGTGTAGGAATGGAGAGAATTGAGCGGGGGAAAGTCAAAGTTTCCAAGAATGGTCCAAGTTACCATATTTATCAATTTCAAAGGAGGAAACTTCATCAATTAAATCCAATCAATCAAAAGTCAAATGTTCTATTACCCAAAATAAGAAAAATTAGGCCAAAAATATGCCAATCAATCAACAATTATTATCCAATCACATCCAATCATCGTTGTCACAATTTTAGGAGATTTCTGCTGATTGCTCGTCAGTTGTCATCGGCCTGTCAATGTCTCACTTCGGCCTGTTGAATCCTTGAAGTCTGGCCTGTCGATGATATTCCATCGGCTTGCTGATCCTTGAGGGCCATTTCAGCCCACCAAACTTGAAGGTTCAGCCTACTGAACTGCCCTACATGCTAAAGTTTAACAAAACATTAATTATTGCAAAAATTATCATATAACATACAATGTAATTGACATGAATATTTTGAGCATATCGATTCCACGTGACCGTCACTTGTCATCACACTTAAAATAAAATGGTTAGCACCATTATATCCTATATCATAACATATATCAATAAAGAAATTACTTAACGTCGTCACTAATTTGACATTTTTCGTTACATGAAAATTGATGGATGTTACACCCTCATTATGAAAAGTATAGCACATTCCTCCATTACTACTCACGTTCCTCTCCCACACCATCTGTATGATCATAGACCCTCTTTTGGCAAAGTTTTCATCTTCAATGTATTTGGAATCATAATGAGTTTCGCCCTTGGACCCAACCATCCTTGGGGTTTTCCAGGTTTAGTCATAACTTAACCGAAGCCACCAAAAGCAAGCCTAAGAACCTGTTTTGGCCACTCGATGTGCTATCACATCAGCTCTTGATAGGCAGGACAATCTAGCCAATTAAAGGAGGCCACACAGTTTGCACCCTTGACATGTAAAGGCTCACGTCGAAAGAGGCCTAACAATAGGGAAAATCAATTTCACATTATCTCATATCATTAGTAAGGAAGTTGCTATTGAATGCATCTGCTCTTTTCTTTTTCTTTTCTTTTATTTGAAGTACAAAAATGATCATAACTTAATAAAATATAAATAAATAAATCTTTAATTTATATTTTACCATTTTTAAAATAAAAAATGAAGTCAGCAGGATACAAACAAGTTACCTACCTTAATCATACTTTAAGAAGATTCTTAAATTAGATGCTCTTTAATTGTCAAAATTTTTTAATCAACTATCTTATTTATTACAATAAATTTATATCAAACAATTATATAATAGTAACTACTGAATACATGACTATTGAAATCACACTCATATATATATATATATATATATATATATATATATGTTAGGAATATTATAATATGTCTTTCTAAATGTTAGAAATTAAAAACATACATGTTAACATGAAAATTACTCATTTTTTTATGTGTTTGAAACAAGCACGTAGCTTCACGACATAGGTTTTTGAGGCCGGGGCACTAGAAAAGCGCTAAACATGCTTCCGAGGTAGAGAACCCTACTCCTTGGCATTGGTTAAGTGGTGTTCGTTCAATGTTTGTACCATAATTGCTCACAGTGCCATGATGCCTATCTGGATATGTTGATTTCAAGTAGTTGTGTTGTTTTAGTTGTCTTGAATTGATATGTTAGTTAGTTGTATGTTTTTATACAAACCTAAACACTTATTAGCAACAGATGTATTGAAATGACACCTCTGTTATTATTAAATTTCCAGAGGAATTTACATATTTCATTCCTGCTTTGCAACACAATATTATTGCTAGATATTATGTTTAAGATTTGTTATATCTTAGGCATAATTTACTATTAAACTCATTAGCAAATGTCAGTTAAGTCAGGGTATACAAAACTTTTAGACAAAATATTTCGATACGTCTCAAACTCTTTCTTATTTTTCAGAAATTTATAACCTCCATTTCTTGCTCTATACACAAATACACCAACAAACATATATATATATATATATGTGCACACAATGCGTATCACATATAAATTGTTTTCCTCTGGTGAATATAGAGTTTTAGATATATATTTATATATATATTATGTGAAAAATTACGAATTACAAGTTTTAATTTTATTGAGGATAAAAATATATAAAATGAAAAATAAACAAAAATACATATAAAATTTATAGTGGTTCACCCTCAATATAAGAGTTATGTCCACTTTCAGCTACTACAGCAATTTATTATAATAATGAAGAAATTTACAAGAAAAAAATTATACACACACTCTCTAGAATTTTTCTCTCTAGCCTCTCTCACTCTAATTTTTTGAGATACATTAAATAGGCTCTTACCAAGTCCTATTTATAGATTTACAAAAAAAAAAAAAAAAAAAAAAAAGCAAGGAAAACCCCAAAACACCTCTGTCGCATCATGCCTCATAAGCATGTGACCGTGCCCTTCAGCTGGTTCTGCTACGCACAATTCAACTTTGCTCCTACTTTTGGCTTCCCTTTTGCACAGTTGAAGGACATATAATTAAGCTCCACACTTCTTAAAAATTATATATATATATATATATATATATATATATAAAGTAAAAAAAAAAACTATTCCTCTTCTTTGAGAGAAAAACACAGAGACAAATTTTAAAATTTTGTTGTATGGTTTGAGTTCAAGACAATTTCCGCTCTTAGAGAACTCAAAGCAAAGTCAAGAAAAATTCTATTCTTTCTTTTATATTGATTTTGGTGTTCACATTTTTTAATCCATTTTAATTATTGTAGTGCACAAGGTGTCCAGAACTCACCTAGTACTTTTAATAGTGAGTCATAATTTAAAAGATCTTTTGGTGATGAGATTTATCATCAACATCTTGTGCTAGTGTCATTACCAATTTGATTAAGTTACCATTTCTATTTTTTCTTGTATATTTTTTGAAACAATCCGTAGTATAGGATATTTTTGTTGTGCTTATTGTTTGAAATTTTTGTTTTTCACCTCATTCATATATCCATGTTAAAAAAAAAAAAAAAAAGCCCTACGTTATACTCTAACAACTTGAGATACTCCATAAAAAATTAGTAGAAATTACACTTTCGGGGAATTATGGAGAATTTATTCTTCTTGAAAATTTATTACCTTGAGGAAAGGTTATTTTAACATCCATTTTTCCTGCCTAGCAAATTGCTATAAGATGTAGTCAGTGGGATGTGGATCACGAAACCTGGAATTTTGTGGCTATAGTCGTGGACTTAAGACTTCAATATGCGTACGCAACACTCCTCTAATGCTCTTCATCAACTGATATATTGGTATCCACAAATTTAGTAGACATTGCTGTGCGTATTGAGAGTCACTTTGCTCGTGGTTTATTGGATATAGATTTAGCACTTAAGGTTGAGAAAAGTCATTATTGTTTTAAACATAATTAGTACATGGTTTTCTAGACTTTTCCAAACATCATATTGCTGCGGGTCATACTTTGACTAGGTGCAGGAGAAATCCTAATCGCACCATACAAGTGCTTGGAGCAAAAGTCAATGCGTGAAAGTCCACTTATGGCAAAGATTAAAGACCAAAATGGATCAAAGTGGACAACCATCAAATTCAAGTTGAAAATTGATGTTCTAAAAATTGCAGGTGACCAGGCGGTTACAAATGTGTTTTCTTAAGGAAAGAAGAAAAGGGAAACAAAAGGTGATAAAGAAAACAACGCAGAAAAGAAGGTTTTGGACATATCAACCTCAGACATGCCTTCATCAATCGAGAAATCTGTTGTGACCTGGCAATACAACAATTCTAGGGTACACATTAAGTTTGAGAAATTGTATCAAACAGACTAAAATTTCAAATTTGTGGATGTAAATAACCTACTTACCAAGAGGCGGTAATTAATAGATCATTTTTATTTTTAATAATTTATTTTTCAATTTTACCCTTTAGGTTTTTTTCCACCTTCTGATTTCTTTCTCTCTCCTCTGAAACCACCCTCTCTCTCCCCTCCCTTGTCATTGACTCCACAATTCCACGCCCTAGACGATGGATTTCAAAACCATAGAAAATAAATTTTCTAGAGGAAGTTAGGGAAGTTCCAAAGGGAAGTTCCAAATATTAGGGCACTAAATCATGAGCAAAATATAAAGTCGTTGTGGTTACAGGTAAGGCCTAGAGGTAAATTCACACTCAACTCTACTTAAAAGTGAAGAGTTTGAATCTTCTGTCTCTATATACATACACAAACTTTGTCCTCTCTTTGTTTCTCTAGTATCGCCTAACACGGCTAATTGTCACCTATGTTCATTAAAGAGAAAAAAAAAAAAAAGGCCTTACACTTGAGGCAAAAAGGATTTTTAAAGAGAAAGACGTGATTCTTTAATAAGAACAAATTGTTTATTAATTATTTGTCTGAATAGAAGTATTTATTATACAAAAGAAAATTCCATGCATATGTGTAATTGTAAAGAAACCTTAATTACTGACACTTCTTTCCGTGATCATCCTCTCCTTAATCTAAAGTACATAAAGGAAAAACAGATTAGTTTGCACTAATCACTATATGAAAAGAAATAAGAGATATTCCGAAGCCATAAGCTTCCATTGGAGATTAAAGAAAGTTGCACATGCTTCCTGCACACACAAATATATATATTCAAAATCAAAATTATGACAAAAGTATCAATAATTCGTTACTCACTAGGATAACATGTACTTGATTATTACAAGTTGTTTATTACCTTGGTATAATTTGATTTGTCCAATTTCCTAGCCTGAAGCACAAAAGAAAATTATAATTTGTTAATTTTAAGATTTTATGTTTTGTGTTATGTTATATTATTCTTGGTGAAAATTTATGTATCTTGACCAACCTCCAAGAGTAACCACAAGGACAGTAGTGCGTGAGCGGGGATCATTATAAAAGGCTTGAAACACTGTAAACAAGAAACGACAAAAACTTTTCGTCACATTCGCAAGGACCTCTTGTAAAGAGAGAGAGAGAGAGAGAGAGGGAGAGAGAGGAAACAGTGAGAAACTGTAACATTCTTCTTCTTTTGTTTAATTAATGTTTATTTTTGTATAGTTAATTAATGATATAATTGGAGAAATTAATAATTCTTTCCAACTTTTAACTAGTAAGATGGTTAATAAGTGCCTAATTTGTGCAAATAATTTGTACAAATAAAGAATAAAAATATTCATGACAAAGAATTAATTACCAGAGGCCTGCTAATGGCAAAAACCATAGTACCGATGTAATTTAGCAGGAGTAAACCAGTAAAGAAGAACGTAGTTTTTCTTGGTCCAAATATTGCTGGAAGTGTTCGAATATTATGCCTGTAATATTGTGGAATAACGTTTTAAATAAGGCTCAAAATAAAAGCCAAAAACGTTTTGGGATCAAATGGTTGACTAAAAAGGAAAATTTTAAGACAAAAATTACAACTTACTTGATGTCACCTTCAACGTCAGTTAGATCTTTCAAGTTTGTAATACCCACGTAAAGCAATGTTACGAAGGTGCAGATGAAAACAGTTGAGGGACTGTGGGAAAATTGGAAGCCAAACATTAGATTTTAATGGAAAAACTTGAATTAGGTGCACGGGTAAGCTGAAATACCAAAAGTTATACTTGTAGCTAGGTTAATATTAATATATAAAACAGGATAAGTAGTCAGATTAATTATTTAATTAGTTTATTCTCTAAATAACGTAGTTTCTGTGGTTTGTTGGAGTTTCATCTGACATTAGCTTTTGTTAATCATTGAATATCATGACCATCTGTACTATTGATAAATATTATATATCTTCGGCCTCTCCATTGGGGATGAGAAGATTGATGGTCCAGAGTACAAAAGGTCTCGATCAATAGTGTAGGAGATGCTCAACTTCGGCGGAGAGATCGGAGAGGCCGACGATGGCCAGATCTACCCAGATTGAACAAAATCTGTCACCATGCTCCTCCCTTGCTCAATCCGACCAAGATCGTGATTTGACGTCGCCGCCTTGTCTTTGTTCTTCGACATCTGACAGCCATCGCCAAGGTCCTTGGCCCGTCCCCTTCCGTTGTTGATCCCCTCTCCTTGTCTTTGTTGATCTACTGTCATAGTCGTAAATATGCAGTTGATGTTGCCGGAGGAGATGAGATCTGCAACAGCTCAGTGAGATTTCTGATGGCGGTGCACAACCGTTAGCTCTCTCCCGTCATCGTCGGCAACACAGATTTAGATCTCTCCCGTCAATTTGAGCTCCTGGATTTTGTTGTTTGTTGTTATCGTTGTTGTTTTCAATTTTTTTTCTGTTTTTTTATTATTTTTTTTTGGTTTTGTTTGGCCGTCGGCTATGTCGCTGGTGTGGACCAACAATGGTGAAAAGAGAGAGGAAAACCAAAAAATATAAAATATTAAGACATGTCTCCAAGTGACATGCCACGTGTGCCTAACAGACAAAAAGAATATCGAGTGACATGGAAAGTGTCCTACACAGTGACATATGATATGCCCTAAAAGACAAAAAATAAAAAATAAAAATTGAAAGAATATAATATGACTTGAAGAAACATAGGTTAAATTTATATACTTTTTACATTTTATGAGGTAAATAAAAATTGAGCCTAAAAAATGACACCAATGTCACTAATGTGAATTACAATTAATTATTTAATTACTTTATTCTATAAATAACGTAGTTTCTGTGGTTTTTTGGAGTTTTATCTGACATCAGCTTTTGTTGACCAATGAATGTGGACGTTAAAATAAAACCTATATAAAACTCGATTGTTACAAAGACCAAGTCGCGACCATCCATATTAATGATAAATATTATATCTTCGGAAACATGCAATATGATATACGCATAATTAAGAAAGATAAAAGAATAAATTATGTCATATCATATTCATCTATAAGCTACATTAATTAATTATGAATATAGGTGACACAACTACTTAAACTACTTAATAACACGTCAGTTGAACGATGATAATTAAATGATTAAAGTTCCGTCCATTTAATATACTCAATCTGCAAAATGCTCTAAATTATTCTGCATAATTATTTAAGATAGCATGTATAAAAACTAAAATGTAATTTTAAAAGATAGAAATTAAGAAAGCATAAAAAAATTGAAATGAAGATTTTTGTTTCCAAAAGATTGTTACACACCTCCATTGAAATGGAAGTCCAAGGGAAGCTCGGGTGGCATAAATTACACCCACATTTTGAAGGACACCGGCGGCCTGCATAAATTGCTTTTGTTATCTATCTCATATCATCCTTTACGCAATTATTTTTAAACTTTTTAGAGGAGCACTAAATTTCTAATGACCCAATATAATTTATAAACTTAAACACAACATAATTACAATATTCTGAGGATGGAAAGAAAAATAATAGTACCAATGAATTTATAATAGATGTTGCAAGGAAAGATCTCTTAAATCTGATGGGAGGAGCGTTATAAAAGGTGGTCACTAAAAGACCAAGACAATAGATAGAAGTAGTGATTATGTCAGCATTCATCAGCCGAAAAATCAACAGGCCAGCAAGAACTTCAGATATCACCAAAAACCATGCTTGTTTTATTGAAATTTCCCCTGATGGTAATGGTAAATACGGCTTATTAACCCTGAAAATATATCATAAAGAAAATACGTTAAATGGGTTTTTCGCGAGTAATCCAATCAAAATTAAAAAAAAAATTAAAATAGGCATTTTGATATACTGATTTTTAGAAAATTAAATAAACATATAGAAGCAAAGAACACTAGGTCAACCATAAGGTCTTTAGAAAAAAGTAACATCATGACCAGACTAGGTGACTTTATTTATGCAATAATTAACTAGTAGGGAACTTGCACTCCCTTCAATACCGCGAACGGTATATAGAAATAAGCACCAGGTTTTTAAAACAAACTAACATATTTATCCGAAGTAAATAAATTATTTAGCTAGTAAATATGTTGCTTTAAATATAATTTGAACAGTTCTTTACTTTCTCAAGTTAAAAGATCATACTGTTTATGACAATTTCTGACAAAAAAAATGGTAGATCACTCATGGTATTTAACTGTACATCCAGTAGCTTCCAGTCAGCAAATATATGGGGTTCATTTTTGAATCATGCATGACCCATGGTATTATTTCCTCCATAAAGTCTTGTGGTCGAGAATGGGACTTTGGAGAGAGATGATTAGACCCCAAGGGGTATTGAATAGTTTTTGTGTTCAACCAATATTCTTTCAAATATAATTACATAAAGATGTCAATTCATATATGTACATTGAAATTAAACGCACCTGTCAATATCGACGTCGCAAATCTGATTAATGCCGCAAAAATAAGCGTTCGCAAGAAGCAAAGCAATTAAGCCAGGAAACGCCATAAAAACGTGAGACCATTTAAACAACTGTGGGTTCTCAACAAATACTCTTGCATACACGCAACTGCCCAAGAAATGTAATAGAAAATGTATTTAAAATGAATACTCTGAATGTCAACTTTGTCACATTGTGAACCAATGTTTCTCTCACTCTCTCATATATATATATATATATATATATATATATATATATATTTATAAGAAAAATTAATGAAGGACAGAGCGTATATTAATATTGTTAAAAAAATTACATGAATGAGATATACAACTTTAAGAAGAGCGCAACATAATTTCAAAGAAGGTTTGTTAATAACTTAAAAGGGTTAGAATATAACTTTTATGAAATTTTTTTATATAATATTGAAATAAAAAAGTTTCGGGGATGGCCACCTAACCTAGTTTGTGTTTAGCTCCGTCACTGTGTGTATATATATATATATATGTAAATATATATAAAGTTTTCAGTCATATGATTTACTTACGTGGTTGATACAATCATCCCGAACATTGTGTAGGGCCTTGTGAATTTATAGCAAACAGACCCAAAACGGGAAAGTTGGGAAAGCGCCGAACTGGAATCAGCAGATTCAGCTTGACCGCATGCCTGTATACAACACCATTTATTTCATGTCATAAGAATAAGAAAACATTTGCTTCACATGTAAAATATTTTGTATATATGTACAAATGGTATTTTTATCCGACTTAGAATTAATTCTAATAACTTTTAGCAATAAATAAAAACAACTATAATATGATATCGTTGGAGTTTATATTTGGTTTTGAAGCTTTAGTTTGGTACATGGCTTAAATTTGGTTTTTGAGCTACTTTAGTGTGAAACTTCGTTCAATTGGTGCATATTCATTACCATATTCACGTAAATGGGCAGTAAAAGAAAGTATAGTAATGTCAATTGGTGCTAGCCCACTTAATAAGGATATGGTAGGTTATTAGGAAAAAAAATCTTGGTTTAAAGTTTGAGAACAACTAAAATAGTTATTATTTTTAAAAGAAGTATAGTAGTGGCTGAATGGTATCATGAAAATCTTGTTTTAAAGCTTGAGAACAACTACAACAGTTGAATAAAAAAGCGAGTATAGTAGTACCCGAATGGTATCACGCCTATTGTGGTTGTATAATAAGGCTTTTGAGAACCTGCTTTCCCCATAGAGCCCCACTGGCATGCTCAACCTATTGGGGGAGCATTTTGAAGGAAAGTTGGAGGATATGATATTGTTGGTTGCGGGCTTAATCGATAGAAACCTCAAGCTGTGGACATGAGAGGAGTCCTTGTAAAATTGTTGAGAGATAATAGCTGGTTGTCTAAAAGAACGTTGAGAGAACGAAAGCTGCATTATTAGTGAAGGAGGGGGGAAAACAAAACAAAAAAGAAACCAAAAAGAAGAAGAAGAAAATTAGAGTACAAAAAGGGGTTGAACAAAAATGCTTCAAGAGCTTCCAAATTTATAGGGCCATGGCATTGGTTCGGTCCGTGTGGAAATTTGTCATTCTTTACAAGTCTACTCTTCTACTACTATTACTACTATTATTGTAATTATTATTATTCCACTTTCATTTTATTTATTTCTCTTTTAGGGTCTATGCCTTTTATTGATCTGGTCGCTAATGGAGGGCTTGAAGAATTTACTATTATTTTTGAGAAATTATGACACATGGCAGATTTTTCTAATCATTTAGTAGATTATGTCATAAGATTTAAAAATGTGTGGAAAATGATATTGATAATAAATCAGTATTTCTCAACATATCAAAGACCTAAAACACCCCGAACAAATAATTCTAACTACATTCATATATCACAAATAATATTGACTTATTAAATGAAAATTATATATTAAAGATAAGAATAAATATGTTTACAATCTCTTTCTAAATGAGAGTTCAAACAAATAAAAAACTCTAAGTGAAAGTTTAAATGTGAGACAAAACTTGGGAAATAAAGTTTTATTTTTGCCTTTACAGATGACCTATCTACGGATCACATAGACTTACTTCCAAAAGCAAAAGTTTGGGGGCAAAGCGAGGAGCTTTAAAAATTCAAGGAGTAAAGTAGTAGATTTTCAAGTTCAAGGTGTAAAATGATGAGCTCTAAAATTCAAAGAGCAAAGTAGTGAATTTTAAAGTTTTAGAGATAAAATGTAAAAGATCCCAAAATTTAAGGGCCATTAACATTAATGACCATAAAAATTTTAAATTCTAAATGTTATCCTAAAGATATAACCTTTATATTTATATTTATATATATATATAAAGGTTTCAAGTTTTAAATGTTATATACGTTTTTCTATATATATATATATATATATATATATAAATTTGGATCTTTTAAACATTAAGGAAAAACAAAAAAATTACACTAAATAATATTTTCTTAAAACTATTTGTAGTAAATAGTAGGTTTTGAAAAATATTTATAATAAAGAATATATTAACGATGTAAATAATTTATCTATCCCCTTATTTATAGTGTAAATAATTTTTATTTATACACTTATTAATAGATTTAAGATGCAAATAATTATTAACCCCTTGTTTACAGTGTAAATAATCCATATTTATGTAGTAAATAAATTATATTACATTGTAAATATGCTATTTATAAATATTTTTAAAACTTAATATTTATTTCAAAAGGTTTCAAAAATCAATTATTTCTCTCATTTTCCCGTGCGTATTTAATGTACAGGAAAATGCTTTTTTTGATTTCAGAGGAGTTTAATTTGAACATATTTGGTTAAATAAGTCAAAAGCTCGTATTGGTATAAAAAGTAGTGTAATTTAATAATATGGATGAAATTCTTAATTTGTTAATCTTAAATAAAAGGTAAAAAAAAATTAATAAAAAACTTTCACATATCCATCCAAAAAAAAATTTAAATAAAACACTTTCACATATCCATCCAAGCATATGTAAAAAAAAAAACAGTTTTTGGAGTTGATAAGCTCAAAATAGCTTTTTTTTTAAGCTATTCTAAACAAGCGGGTAATTAGGCTCTACTTTTTTCTGAGAACTAAAATGAAATGTGGTAAAATAGAATCATACAGAATGACAAAAAAAAAGGACCCTATCATTTCTCATGTGAATATATTTTGTCTAGTTAGCAACCACATTTTCAACATCCACATTCCACGCTCTTTTCCAAGACAAATACTTATCCACTACAACAAGTTATAGATTAAATGAAAGGCTTTCGACGATCGTTCTGAAAAATCGTCGTCTTATATGCACAGAAGAAGTGGCATATACTATTCTCTTGTTTCAGAAATTTTCATGCCTTATTAGGCAATGGTTTTTTTAAAGATCGTCATTATGTCTCAACTTTTTGCTAAGATTTCGTGTAAACCTTGTCAAGTATCAATACTTTCAACCGTTTCTAAAAACTGAAATTAAATGTCGTATACAGTACTACTTAAATGATGGGCTTTCAATGACTTTTTTTGACAAAGAATTGTGTAACACGTGGGGAAACATATGGCATCGACCATTTCTTGTTTTGGGAATTGGACATTGGTCACGATTATTTCTGTTCTATTCATTAATTCTCTTGCATGGAAAGCCAGAGTGTGTCAATATTAATTATGAAAATATTAATAACAGATGATTGTTGAAATATGACCGTTACAAAAAACCAATATGTGTCAAGGCACGAAATGTGAAACACCCGTTATTTTAACGGGTATGATTTTTTTATAAAATCATACAAATAAATATGTCATTTTAGCATTTTTACTAAGTCTTTGCAGTAAATATTTTAAATCTACCTATCACTCATTTCTACCAACCTTGTCCCGCTGCATTAATGCTTAATTAAGTAGCCTCAACTACTTACAGACATAGAATTAATTCACTTCAACTACCAGGAGACATTGATATGTTTTCTCAACCACCTTTTTAATGCTTCCTTT
>CAMOHE010050143.1:0-40199 GCA_946598075.1 Artocarpus hirsutus
TCATATAAGTTTCACTTGCATTATTGTGTGTATGCAGTATGGCTTATCACTACATGACATCACAATCTCATAAATCTTGAATCTTAAATCATAATCATGCTTGACTTGAAGGTGATCAAACAATATAATTTAAATATTGCATGCATCACACATTATTCATCACATCATCATCATGGCATTTCACATCATTTTATAACATAGCATATCACATCATAACATATAACAATGTAATAAATCACTGATCATGCATTTTCATAAATTTTATGAAAATATTTAAAATGAATTTATTTTTAAACTATTCATACTATAGGCGAGATTCCTACTTACTTGGACTCCGAACTGAGCGGGTCCAGTTGCATCTCGCTGTATCTACAGTCTGCGCAGCATCCTCAGCAGTACTCCTCGAGCACCGTGGATGGCTAGGAATGCTCCATGGAGATTCATTACTGCTGAAAACACCATTCTGGACTCTGTTACTATATTTTGAGTCACCTCGATCTACGTGCAGTCGGTATCAGATGATTTTCACCAGAGTAGAATTTGCTCAAACAAAGGTCTCCATCGTGTTTGGAGCATTGAAATGAGTCGGGAGGCGGTCTCGGATCGTCGATCGGAGGTCCGGATCACAAAAACCCAAAGTGGCGGTTGACCGGCCGTTGATCGGTCGTTGACCGCCTTTGACCGGCGTTGACCGGTGGCAATTGGTCTCCGTTGATGGCTGGGCTCGGGCCTACCCCCACTAATTTGACCCTTTTGAGTTCAATGGCAATGTTAATTTTGTCCAATTCGGCCTCCAACATAGCCAATCGAAGCTTGACATTAGCGGCAAAAATAGAGATTCTGATCTCCTATCTCCGACAATGGCTCGGTCAAATTGGCTTGGGGTTTTGTTCCCCATGGTCGTCTGAGCATTTTCCCTCTAATGGTAGGGCTCGACACGACGTGGCATGGCGGCTCCGAAGCTCACACAGCGGCGGTAGACGGCGGGGGTCGTTCTCCGTCTTCCCGTGGGTGAGGCGTGAAATTGGGTGAGGGAAAAGCTTCCCCGTCCCCTTCTGACCATAACCCAGCCTCCAATTTGACTCACCGGCCACGAGATAGCTAAAATTACCAACTCACGGTGGCTCCAAGGCGGCAGAGGTGGAACCCCGACGAACGACGGCTATGGCGTGAAATTGGGTGAGGGGTTTTACTCCCCGTCGCCCTCTGAGTGGAATGGTGGTGGTGGTGTGTCACAACGCCGCCGTGAATGGCGGCATCGAGGGGGTGGCGCGGCGGTGAAATGCAGTGGCTCTGGTGAAGCTCCTCCGACCAAAATCGAGCTATAATATCAGTGCCATTCTCTTTGTCTCTTCGTTTTGAGTCCGTTGACACCAAGATCGTGTTGATCGAAGCTCGGACGAAGGACGAATCATGTCGAAAAGATTGCACTTTTTGGCAGCTTCAACCGGCGCGTGTGGCTTCCTCCGGTGACGTTTTGGGTGGCATGGCACACCATTGGAACCAGCTCGATGAGAGCTTTCCAATGGTATGGGTGGTGTCAAAAATGGAGGTCGGATCTTGGACTGTGTTTGAGGAGAGAGAGAGAGAGTAGAGAGAAAGAGAGAGACGAGCTGATCTGATTGGCCACTTTTTTTTTTGTATTTATAGACAACTTATGGTCCACACAATCTAAACCGTGCAGTATCGAGTAGATTAAATTTGATCTGTAACTTTTAAAGTTTTGTGAACATAACTGTACTTTTAAAAAGTGTATTTTATTTGCACTCTAAAAATAATCACATAAATTTATAATTCTCTTATTGTATTATTGTGCTATTGAAATATTCATATTGACATAAAAAATCATTTTCATGATTTATCCATACTATAAGGATTTTGTGATTTAAATTTTGAAACGATAAACTTTGATATGTTTGTTCTCAAAACCAATGATTAATTATTTTCATAACTATATACATATATATATGCCTATATGTATTTGAATTCTTGGAATGATATTGTGCATTTAACTTTGCTCAATATAATTATTTATTTATTTATTTACTATTATTTTCAACTTTTAAAAACTTTAAATTTTATGACATATTCTTTTCATTAAAAATTTTCATATTGTAAACTTCAAGTTTCATTTTAAAAACAATAGTTGTAATTTGTAAAAGTTTTGTAAATTAAATTGACTATCTGAAAGTCAATTTAATTTAAATTCCAAACTTAGCACAATTTTGTGCTTCACTAACTACTTCTTGTAAAAAGCCATTTATGGGTTCATATCTTACCAATAGATCAGCGTTTGTGGACACCATCAATGCTCTTCTTCTTCTTTTTATTACTATGACAATTGTTATTATTATTATTGTCATTACAACAATAACAGTAAACTTTACTTAATTATTAATGTATATAATAATTAACTATAGACATTCAACACATTGAAATTCTTGCATCCTTGAACATGGTGCTCACTATTTTTAATTTATGGTATGGAGCTCATGATCACTATTGATCTAGATTTCTTTTACTAAACTGATATCACATAGGAATTTCCACATAATCTTAGTAAGTTAGAAATTCCACTTTTGCCAATTAATCCCAATTTAAACATTGTAATTGAGATTCTTATAAAACTCACTCCTTTGGCTCGTACATGAAATCGATAAATCATAACCTCTTGGTTTAGCATATTAAATAATTATTTTTAATTATTTTAATGTACTATCATAACATTACATTGTTACATGTTTCATAAATAAAGCACATAATTTTGTGCATTCACAACATTATTTATTTTTAAGATCTTACGGCTATTAAGACCTTTAAATTTACGTGTTAATAAACTTAAAACTCGTACTTTCTCAAGTACTTAGCTAAGTCATGAGAGAAAACCCTTAATTAATCATAGTTATTAATATTTAAATTTTTTGGGTCATTACAACACCTTTGTATCGCAGTCGATTGCAGTAGTTTAAAACAGAATCTGATTAAGTGGATTAGACTCTAAAGCTTATTCAAACTCAAATTTTGAAGCCTTATCTAATAATGATTGGCCTCAAGTTCGACCTCTATAAATAAAGAGTGAGACTCATAGGTTATTTAGATCAGTTGAAAGATCAAGAGTGAGCATTCTATACTATGAGTCTCTGAAAATCCCCTAAAGAGCTATTATTCACAAATCATGAATAGTAGTTCTAGATATTTTTCAATTGGTTAGAAGGAGAGCCACTAGTGGAAGAGCTTACATTGTGCGCCCACACACACTCCGATTGTAGATAAAGAATAGCAAAAAAGACTAGTTAGTTGAGGCTCTTCTGGAACATTATACTCTTCACAGTTGTAGAAGCTCTTCGGCAAACAAGGTTAGTAAGATCTGGTTAATTTATGTATATAATGTGTCAAACTTGTGTTTTGAAAAATACTCTGATATAAAAATTTTTAAAATTCTACTGAGTATTATTTTTCCAATAGGCTCTGCCTAGCTTAACAAGAATGTGCAGTTGATCGCTTGTTTAGAGGTCCATCTGCTGGGGGTGGCTACCATGGCGGTTGCCACCTTTCTCTTATGCTCATTGGTCTCTGACTTGTGCCAGTTCAGCTTCTCTGTTTTATGTCTTTAAAATTTTTTCAGAAATCGTATTTTTGTGTCATTAAAATTTGAAAATCTTTCCTTATATTCCATAATTTATTTACATCAAATGGCACACTAATAATTGAACTAACATGATGATAATTTTTTTAACATTGTTTCTAATTTTAATTCCATTTTAAGGTTTTCAATGGTATGAAACGCACGTTGGATTCCATTATAGAGCTAGAGTTGTCTGTATACTAAGGTTGAATTCCTATTCCCTTTTCTTGGCAACTATGTTTTAAACTGTGTTATTGTTTAGTAAAATTATATTTTCTTGAGATAAGCATGTTCTAGATAAATTGTTTACAAAATGTGTTTTCTTATGTTAAATATTTTGAGAAAATTGTATGTACATAAATACCATGAAGTCCATTTTCTATAAAATAAATTTTAAATTATGATTTAAACTTAGGATAAAAAATTCCAAGCACTCTTTGATTTCAAACACCACCGAGGATATGTATGGCTCCTGGTGATTTGTTAAAGTAGCCTCATAGATAACGTTACGCAAAGTGTAACCTTAAAGGTGGAGCCTTAAACCTCAATCGGGGTGCTCCATAATGTAGGCAAATGGCTAAAGTACTGTAAATATATTTTGTATATGATATATCAATATTTTATGAACTAAGAAATTGACTGAACTACTTCATCTTTCTCACTTTTTACTTGACTTTTTGAATGTCTCGTTTTTCTTTTATATATATCAAATGCTGTAGTTTATAAAAGATAATCTTATTAGGCTTTTCGCTCACAGCTTTCGTGTATTTAAAAATTCTCCCTCCTAGGTTTTTTAAGATCAATTGAATTAGAGACTGTGCCAAAAGAGATCGTCTATTTTTAACTTGTATCTATTGCATGTATTCTGTGATTTGCGATATGTCCTGACATCGATGTTTACGATATTTGTATTTGAACTATATTGTAATTTATGGATTTTAAAGCCCTATACGGGCAATATGTTTTTATTATTATTGTGATTTACGAGCTGATGTTGTTTCGACAGATTTTGTCATTTAGTTTTTAATTTTGGTTTAACTTTCGCTTAATTTTTGTTTACTTTTAATTAATCACGGTCCTAGTTTTCAGGTCATGACAAAGCTTGGTATCAAAGCATTGGCTTCAAGTATCTCAGGAACTGAATATGTGTGTTTTAAACTATTTTATTTTGATTTCATAGGTTTTACAGTCGAGAGAAATGTCGTTACAGATGCGATTAAGTACACTGTAAAATTTATTGTGTTTTTAAATTTTGCACAATGGAAGCATAGTGGCTTTACAATATCTATCCATAAAAAAAAATTATATTTCAGGGATAAAATTTTTTTAGAGGATAGGATTGTAACATCCCGTGAATTTTTAATAAGGTTAATTATGTTAATTTAATTTGATTACTATGTCAAAGTTAATTAAATGTCATTAGCATATATTCTAAAATTTCATTTTGCACAATTTTAATTTTTTAAAATATTTAAAAATGCTAGTTTTATATTTGAAATAATAACTTTGAAATAATTTTGCTTATTTACCCTCATATCATTTGCAGTTCTTGGATTACCAAAATGCCACAACTACTTTCCCTTTTGAAAGCCCATCAAATTCCCTTGTGTTGTTGATTTTCTCTTTCCAAAATCTAAACAAAGCGGCCCACAAGTCACATGTTACCTCACTTCACCATTTTAAAATGCAAGAACTCAAGTTTTTCTCTCTCTCTCTCTACGAACCAAAGTCAATTTTCTCTTCCACTCTCACTGTCTCTCAACTCTCCTCTTCACATTCTTCTTTTGCTTCACTCTACCTCAAAAATCTCAACTCCTTTAGCACTCAAAAAACCCAGAAATCAAACCATCTCGTTGTCCCTAGTCTTCATTGAAATTAGCCCAAGCATCTAGCTAGTTTACCTCAATTTCCTTCATGATTTGAGGTTAATAAAACCTAAATTAAATATGCCATCAATTCCTATCTCCTTCAAACCCAAACCTTGATGATAGGTGGTAATTTATTTCTTCAATTTGATTTGATTGTGGTGATTCTTAAACATGCAAGTTGCTTTATGTTTCGTATTGTAATTTGAGTATGCATGTTGAGATTTCAAGTTCAATTTGATAACAAATTTGGCAAAAAACATTTATTTGTTTTTAAGTGTGTTTATCTGGGTGTTTGAGACATTTTTTTCATTTAAAATTGATTCAAAGTTGAAAAAGTTAGATTGAAACAAGTTTGGCCACAAAAAGGAGAAGCTAGGCTCTACCCAACTCGACAAGGGGCCGATCGACCGCCTTTTTGGAGGCTGGTCGACTAGGAGTGGCTACCATGGCAGTTGCCACCATCCTTTGATGCTTATCTGTCTTCTGACTCATGCTGGTTCAGTTTCTCTTATTTTGAGTCTTTAATATGTTTTTAAAAACCGTATTTTGGGTCTCTTAAACTTTGAAAATCTTGCCTTGCATTCCATAAATTATATACAAAAAATGGCACAATAATGATTAAAGTATCATGATGACAATTATTTTGTAGCATTGTTTCACACTTTAATTTTGTTTTAAGGTTTTTTATGATATAGAGTGCACAATAGATTTTGTTACAAAGCTAAAGTTATGTATATACTAAGGTAGGATTCTTAATCTTTTTTCTTGGCAGCTATGTTTTGAACTATACTATCATTTAGCCAAATTATATTTTCTTGAAACGAGTGTGTTCCAAATAAATTGTTTATGAAATGTGTTTTCTCGTATTAAACGTTATGAGAAAATTATATGTACGTAAATATTATGATTTTCCTATTTTATAAAATGAATATTAAATTATGATTTAGATTCAGAATAAGAAATTCCGAGCCATCTTTTTTTTTCAAACACCATCGAGGATATATATGGCTCCTGGTGCTTGGTTTTAAGTGGCCATATAAATAAAGTTACACGAGGTGCTCTACAGGGCCCCTGTTGCCTGTGGTGCATGCTGCCACCTCCTCGGATGGACAAGTGCTTGGGTCGGGTTGTCAGAGCCTACAAACAGGTAGCCACTCACCGCCAGAAGCTAACAAATGGCCACATTCTTGCCATCAGATGGAGGCTAATCCATTGGCGGGAACCATGACACATATCACCTACCTTCTAACAGGCCTTGATACGACATATGAGTTGTGGGTAAAACCCACCAAACACCTAGTTCAAGTGGCAACCTTTAAATAGAGCACATTTACTGCAGCTCGAGGCAAACTAGCTTCCGTTCTCTACCGACCAATCCTTGCCTTAAGTATCGAATAGCCCTTATCTGGTACCTCATTGGTGTTCCCCCCTTTCATCTCCAAAGCATCCTTCCTCTCATTGCAGGTACACTTAAGCAGGTCAATACGAGTAGGAGAGAGCCGTCCAAGCACCATGCGTAGCTACACTTGGTGTTAAGTCGCCGCCATTCACCAATAAGCATCAACAATCAATGCTATGCCATGTTATGTCATGCGATAATAAGTTATGCCATTTTATGTTATGCTATGATAAGATATGCCTTGTTTATGTTTTGTTATGTGTTATATGTGATGTATGTTAAAAACTTTATAAAAATAGAGTTATTCATACACTTTAATGCACATATTTTGCTATATTTTTTATATTTCTATTTAATTTTGTTTATTTTAATCTTTAATTTTATTTTTGTTAATTGATTTTATTTGTGTTTATTTTATTATATTTAATTTTAATTGAATATTATTATTATTATCATCATCATCATTATTATTATTATTATTATTATTATTTTCTTCTCCATTTATTTTATTTATTCCTCATTTGTGTACTGAATTAGGAATAAGTGCAAAAATGATAAATTGAAGCCAAATGGGGTACAAAGGTAAACAAAAATTTAAATTCAACAAAGTGCAAACTAAAGCCCAGACGTTCAAATTTATCAGGATCTACACTCGCGATAACAAACGTCCGATCAGTAGTTAACGGCCCAGATCCATATGTGGCTTACACTGTTAGCAAAAGAGTGTGTTGCGTCAAAAGAGAAGCAGCCCAACAAATCCAAGTACTCCACGTGTCCTTTGTTTCAGCGCATTTACTCCTCGGCCCGTGCTCTACTGCTCCACGCCATTTGCCCGTACGCGTATATCTCCGCGTCAACATGTCTTCTGCCGCCACCTGGACCGTACCCTTCAACTCCCAATGCGAACGCGACATGTGTCAAGTTCCCCACTAGCCTTGGTGGGCTCTCCGCCTTTGCACGCTGCGGAATAAAAGGAGCTGACAAAGGCAGCCTCGAGGGTAGGGGTGGCAATAATCGTGTTCGTGTCGGCACGTTTACAGCACGACACGTTTAGCCCAAACACGAACACGACACGATTAATAAACGTGCCAGAAATGTAAACACGAATACAATATGCCTATGGTACGCGTAACACGGCATGACACTATTATTAAATGTGCCTTGACGGGTTGACACGATAACAACACGCATATGACACGTTTATGACCCAATTAACTAAAAATTTAAAAAAAATTAAAAAAATTAATTTTTTTTAAAAAAAAATCCAATAAAGAAAATTAACAAAAACATAATATCTAATTAATACTAACCTACTATAAATATTTCAAATATTTTTATTTTTAAGTTTAAATGTGTTATAAACGGACGGGTCGCGTCGTGTCGTGTCGTGTCGTGTCAACACGTTTACGGCACATTTAATTAAATGTGTTAAGGCGTGTTTAGCGTGTTAGCACGAATCCAGCCTGTTTATTTTTGTGTTCTTCGTGCCAACCCATTTATAGCACAATTAATAAACGTGCGGTCCAAACACGTTTATCTCGTATCGTTTCGTATCGTGTCATCGTGCCGTATCTAAATTGCCGGCCCTACTCGAGGTGACGAGTCTTGAGTTTTGGGAGAAGTTCCAAGTTTTGAGGCTGAAAATGAGGAAGAGAAAAAAATAACAAATAAAAAATAATTAATTAATTAGTTATCTTAGTTTTTAGTTTAATTTTAGTTTTTATTCTTATTTTTGTTTTAGATTTATTTTTTTTTTCTTTTGAGACACCATTGAAAGCACTTTAGAGCTACAAAAAGAAAGAGAAGAAGATTGGGAAAGAAATAACAACCTGGAGTTTTTAGTCATTTTTTTCTCATTTTTATTTCTCTTATCTTTGTGTATTCTAAAAATGCTTGATTATTGGTGCTGTTTAATTTTTTTTTATTATGGTTTCATTTTTGTTGTTCTAGGGACTTCAA
This sequence comes from Artocarpus hirsutus, assembly GCA_946598075.1. NCBI lineage: Eukaryota > Viridiplantae > Streptophyta > Magnoliopsida > Rosales > Moraceae > Artocarpus > Artocarpus hirsutus. The sequence continues at coordinate 8,852 of CAMOHE010050143.1, forward strand.
TTTAGCTTATTGATGTTTCTTTGATTTTCTATTTACTCAAATTAATTGTGTTTATCTAAATTATGTTGGATAATTATTGTATATGGAGTTAATGCTTCTAGTTGAGTGATCGCTAATTAGTTGACAAGGAAATCGTAAATTGTTATTGGCATGCACTAGGCCAATTATAAAGTAATGCAGTCTTAGCAGGATAGAAATATAACCACTATGATTATATAGCCATTAAGGAAGATGAAGTGTCCTTTTTGATGGTCTGTCATGCCAAAGAGAAAACACACAAGAACCCATGGTACTTAGCATGGGACAGCAACCATATGTGTGGAGACAAGTTTGCCTTCACTGGGTTGGATGAGACCTTTTGTGATAGTGTGCAGCTTGGTGACAACTCCAACTCTCTGTTATGGGAAAAGAAACGGTAATAATCCAAACCAAGAGCAACTCTATTTAGACTATCTCTAATGTTCTTTTTGTTTCAAATTTGAGAACAAATTTGCTCAGCGTTGGTCAGTTTCAAGAAAAAGGATTTGAAATCTCTATTAAAGATAGAGTTTGCAGAATTGAAGGTGAAAAGTTGGGCTAAATTGCTTAAGTTAAAATGACAGCCAATCGAATGTTTCCTCTATATCTCCACACTATAGCTCACTCATGCTTCTCAGTGAGTTGAGAAACGAGGGATGGCTGTGGCATTTTCACTAGATCATTTGAATTTTGGTGGTCTAAAAACACTGCAGTAGAAGAATATGGTGATGGGTCTTCCACAAATTCAAAGTCCTTCTCAAATTTGTGAAGAATGTGTTGTTGGCAAAAAAACATCGAGACATTTTTTGAAAGAAAAATCATGGAAAGCAAAAAAGGCATTGGAGTTTGTTCACACCAACATCTGCGGTCTCATTAATCCAACATCAAATTGTGGTAAACATTATTTTATAATGTTCATTGATGATTGTAGTCAGAAAAATTGGGTTTATGTTTTGCGGGAGAAGTCTAAAGCTTTTTTGACTTTCAAAACCTTTAATGTATTAGTCGAAAAAGAAGCAGGTTTGCCTATAAAGATTCTTTATAGTGATCATGGTGGAGAATAAAACTCACATGAATTTGCAAATTTTTATGAGGCCCAAGGAATCAAGAGGCAATTTATAGCAGTGTACACACCTCAATAAAATGGAGTTTGTGAGTAGAAAAATCATACTATTTTAAATACGATGTGAAGTCTTTTGGCAAGAAGCGACATTCTAAATGATTTATGGCCCGAAGCAACCAACTAGAGTATTCATAGTTTGAATAGAAGTCCTACACCCTCTGTCCAAAATATGACACTAGGGGAAGCTTGGAATGGATGAAGACCTACAGTAGATCACTTCAGAATTTTTGGATGTATTGCATATGCCTATATTCCAAATCAGGAGAGACAAAAGCTAGATGACAAAGGAGAGAAATGCATTTTTCTCAATGTTAGCGAGCAATCCAAAGCCTAGAAGCTATATAATCTTGTGACTAACAAAATTACTATTAGTTGCAATGTGGTTTTTGATGAAGACAGGTATGGGAAGATAATGGAGGTGCACAACAAATTCCAAGAACTTTTGATGTGATGGAGAACAAAAAAAGGACCAGCTTATGAAGATTGAACAACACTCAACAGATCTAGTTTCAATAACCCCACAAAGTCCACCAGCTCCTGCAACTAATAAATTATCAAGGGAACAATCTGATGTAGAAAACAGCTCACATTCTCATCACATTAAAAGATGACCAACATGGATGGAGGATTATGAGGTACAAGGAATCAACCACAATGAAGACCCACTTACTCATTTTGCCCTATTTTCATATTGTGATCCACTATCTTTCGAAGATTCTATTAAAGAATCAAAGTGGCAAAATGCGATGGATGTGGAAATTGTAGCCATTAAAAAAAATAACACGTAGAGTTGATAGAGCTTCCAAAAGGTCAAGAGACCATTGGTGTGAAGTAGGTGTACAAGACAAAGTTCAAAAAGTTTGGCGAATTTGGCAAGCACAAAGCGAATTTAGTGGCGAAAGGTTATAAGTAAGAGTTCGAGGTCAATTATAAAGAAGTTTTTGCTCCAGTTGCAAGGCATGATACAATCAAATTGGTGATTTCCTCAGCTGCACAAAATTCATGGCCTATCCTCCAATTGGATTTGAAATCGGCAGTCTTACATAGAGAATTAGAAGAAGAGGTATTTGTCGATCAACCTCCTAGTTATGTGAAATTTAGAGATGAGCATAAGGTGTATAAATTTAAAAAGGTTCTATATGTAACGCCCGCCTAATTTTATGTATCGGATTATGTTATAATAATAACGACATTAAGTGTTATATTTTTATGATAAGTGTTATGATATATGATATAATGGTGCTAACCATTTCTTTTTAAGTGTTATGACAGGTGACGCTCACATAGAATTGATGTGCTCAAATGTTCATGTCATTAATGTTATATGTTTAATCATATTTTATTGATAATTTAATGTTGTGAATGATTTTTTTTGTATTTAAGGGTAGATCAGCAGGCCGGACCATTCAGTTCGGCAGGCCGAAATGATCTCCTTCGAACGGCAAGCCGATGGGATATCATCGGTAGGCCAGACTTCACAGATCGACAGGCCGATGACAGCTGACAAACAGTCAGCAGAAATTTCACAAAGATTGTGATAAGGTTGAAATTGTGATAAGGATGATTTATTTTGAATAATTAACATAATTATGGGATAATTTGTTTAATTTTGGTAATGAAGCAATTGACTTTTGATTGATTTGAATTAATGGATAAGTTTTCCCAATTTACAAAGGCAAAATATGGTAATCGTTACAAAATTGATGACCTTCCCTTTTTGCTTCCCACTCTCCATGCAATTGAGCCCATTTTTTTTGTTAGAAAATTCTGAAATGTCTCCCATTCCTTTTACGCCACTTTCATTTCACACAAACGCTCTCTCTCTCTCTCTCTCTATTTCTCTCTCATTCTCTCTCTTCCTATCACGTTTCTTTCTTCTTCCTCCTCTCAAATTTTCCCCTGCAATCCTTTGTTAAAATATCAAAATTTCTTTCGAGTTAATTCAAGGAGTTTTAAGAAGAAATCGTTCTAAGGTATGAACTCAATTTCAGTAATTTTTAAGCATATTTTTCCTCTTGTAATTTGACTGCCATATCTTTCTCTACGAATTTTATTTTGCTTTGAATTTTTAATATGTTAGTTATGCATGTGTTATAAGATATTTCTCCAAGTTTCACGTTAATTCAAATTTTCTATAAAAAGTTATGGATTTTCTTTTCTCCACCACTCACAGTAAATTGTTGCTGACTGTTTATGTTGCACATATGTATGGGTGTTGTTTTTAATGCAAATGAATGTTATTTTGCTCGAAATTGGGTAGATATGTTTATATATATGTTAAGAAAATGACTGGAAAATATGATGATGATTTGATTAATATATTATGAGTTATGGAGACTTTATGGATGCTAGGTATTTTTATTGTTTAAACAGTAAATTCGTTAAACTATTATTGAGTAATGTTTTTGTATGATTATATAATTTTATTTGGAAATGAGAAATTTTGTGCTACTGAATGTCTATGTTAAAAATGATACCATATGAATTTTTAGGTCCAAATAAGTTTATTTTAATTGTTTGGCACAAATTATTACATGTAACTCACTGTTTTGCACATAGAGTGTATTTTTGGTCTCTGCCTTCCAATCGTGTTAGAAATTTATTTAAGGGTGATTTTTGAATATGTTATAGTTCTGTGTGTATATAGCATGTGATAATTTTTGTGAATTTTTCTATGGTATGAAAATTTGAAAATTGGACCTGAGATAAAAATTGTTCACTGCCTAATTATTGCTGGCAGATTTCATGTTGAATGTTATGTGACTTGTTTAAAATACTAAATGAGATTTTTATGACTAAAGAAAAATCATGGTGATAGGTATATATGTTATCTATGTTCCTGTCAATTTTGGTTCTCAAATTTTATGTGAATGTTAAGTTTCTAATTTTTAAATTCATGGAGGTCAGAAATATTAGTATGCTGAAAATGTTGTTCTAATGTTTTAAAGTTAGTAAATATGTTATAAGTTTATGTTTTCAAGTAATGTATGCATGTATGATGTTATGGATGTTATGTTATGGTAATTAATTTATTAAAATAAATGCTAATTACCACTTTATGAATATATGACATGAACACATTGAGAAGTGAGCACATCGAGACCGCAGCGTTGTCACCTACAAAAGTAAGGTTAAGTAAGCTCATTGAGGTAAGTACATTCTCACTTGCAACATGATATGTTTTATAAAGGTTTGAAATTATGTTCATGATGATTTCTATGATGGTTTTATGATGATTTTTCATGAAGTATTATTATAGAAGTTTTAAGTTATGAAAGTTGATGCATGTTTTGATGATAATGTTTTTCAAAGCATGAAAGTATAAGTATGTATATGTATCACCTAAATAAGTGTTGCACACCCAATGTTATGATATGTTTATGTTTATGATGTCATGCTTGGTTTGGGATTTGAAACCCCTCTCCTCTCATGACGGTGCGCCTATGATAATGGTGTTATGGTGCAACACTTGGGCCCTTAAGATAAAACGAATAAGTTTTAATATGGTTGATGAAATGAAAGATATGTTCCTATGAAAATGTGCCTAGTGTACTATTATGATGATGATAATGAGGAAGTTGATGATATTCATGAAAAGTTTTTAAGTTGTGAGAATTACAATGTACTTACTAAGCATTAGCTTATTCAAAGTTTTACATCATGTTGCAGATAAGGGTAAGAAAGTTTTGGAGTAGGCGAAGGACACTGACAGGCGTGTGAGCTAAGGAAGATGATTTGCAAATAGAAGAACGCCAAGGAAAGAGATTTTAATGGAATAATCTATGATTTTTGAATCTGAGTATGTTTATAATATTTTTGAAATTTTAAGGATATGTTTTATAATTTTTGAGAATTTTTATTTAATGGACTTTTATTATTTTATAAATTTTCTTCCGCATTTGAAACTTTAAAACTTGTTTTAAAACAAATTTTTTTTACAATTCGGCCTACCGACCACTACTGGTCGGACTGCCGAAGAATTTTAATCGGCCTGTCGATTGTCAAGTATCGGCCTGCCGATCTTGTTAACTTTAAAAACCCCATTTTACAAAGTCTCAGGCGGCCTGCTGATGGATGACCTTCGGCCTGCCGGTCGAGTTCGGCCTACCGAAGTCACAAGTTCAGCCTGCTGAAATGTGTTCAAGGAATTTTTTTTTTGTTTTCAAAGGTTAATTTAATTTTTAATGATATTAGCAAACTATTTACAGCACGTTTATGGAAAAGCGAATTGAAATTATTAAATAATTTATAATTTTTGTAAATTGTATAAAAATACAAATATATATATATGTATGTATAGATCCTGAAAATGCTTTTCCAAACTATAATTTCAAATACAAGTTATAATTTATAATAGTTTTGCTACAATTAATGGTTTAATGAATGAATGTAACGATATCTATGACGTCCAAAAAAAGGGGCGTTACACTATATGGATTAAAACAAGCTCCATGAGCTTGGTGTAATTCTATAGAAGCTTATTTTTTATGGAAGGATTTCAAAATTGTCCCTATGAACATGCACTTTTTATAAAAATAGAAGATGGAGGAAAAATGCTCATTGCTTGCTTATATATAGATGATTTGATTTATACAAGAAATGATAGAGTCATGTTTGAAAACTTTAAGAAGTCCAAGATGGTTGAATTTGAAATGTCTAATCTTGGAATGATGCATTATGTCCTTGGTATTGAAGTGGTGCAATCTATTGATGGAATTTTTATTTCTCAAAAGAAATATGTCCAAGAAATTATAGATAGATTTCAAATGACGAATTGAAATTTTGTAAGCACTCCATTAGAGTTTGGTTTGAAGCTAACCAAAGATTCCGGCAAAAGAAAAGTGGATAGCATACTCTACTAGCAAATTGTAGGAAATCTAATGTATTTAACGGCAACAAGACTTGATATTGTTAGTGATGTATCTTAGGCCAATTATATAATAACCACATTTTGACTTCGTTACATTTGCATTTTATTAATAAAGAGGCATTCTCATTATTGTTTTTTATTCTAATTCTATGAATAGTTAATTTTGCCTAAGGTCATCAAGTATGTGTGACTTGATAGTAAAACTCTTAGGTGAAAATTGAATTCTATTCTAAATTATTCGTAGTCAGTTATTATTATTGGGATAATAATGAATGAAGACTAATATGAAGTTTGACTGATGATTATGTTTTACTAATCATGTGTATGAGATACTAAGTCGACTCATAGATACATATTTGAGAAATGATGTATTAGATCGACTTGCTATGAGAATACTACATGAATAATTGTCATAAGTGATTCTCATCACAATAGTATTATCTTAGTCCTCTGACTTGAAATCACCATTGTTTCCTACATGACAAGTTCTATATTTTGACACATTCTAATATTATCTTTAACAGGATGATAGAATAGATTGTTGTTGGATATAGAATGAATCATGTGAGGAATGTGAGTGATTAAGAAGGAATTTGTCCCTCATTTATTATGAGAAAGATATCTATGGGCCCCTCGATAAGTTAAACTGAAGAAAAATGTATGGCCATACTGAAATAAATTGATAAGAGTTATCAATATCAGTCTACTTAAGATCGAGAAATAATATGATTGAAAAGTATAAGGATGACATAAACCATGCTTTATGTTCAATCGAGGTATCTAGTGACAAAAGGACTTCAATACTTATTGTGGATTAGGTTATGTCAGATTATTGACATTCGCATAACTTGGGTAATCATAATATCTTGTTAGAGGCCGCTTATGATTTGTAAGCCAAAAACAGAATTTCAAGCCCACTACCAACTTTATGTGAACCTATAGGGTCGCACACTTAGAACAGACCAAAAACAAATTTTGGGTTTACTTTGTCTAGGTTCAATGAACTTGATAATGTCCAGATTTGATGTACTAGATATGTCTAGGTTCATTGAATTTGCATTATTTAGATTCTCTGAATCATATTCAAATTACTGACATTATCTAAATTCTCTAAATCATATTCGAATTACAATCATATTGGAATTACAGTTTATCCTAGTTAAAATTTGACTCTATCTCGAAGTCAATAGATATATATATATATGTCTGTTTTAGGGTTTCTAGCCAAAAAAGAAGAAAAAGAAGGCATTCTCTTATTCTAAAAGGTGAGAACATTAAAAACTCTAAAATTAGAGAGAGAGTCATTTACCGTAAGGAGAGGGTACTAGCACACCAATTCGTTTTTGAGAGAGTCTGTTCATGTAGATACCTGCAGAGGGCGTTGCTTTGAGTAACAATGTCTGAATCCAATCCAAAATATGAAAAGCTCGAGTTCAAGTGTCACCGGAGTGAACCTGCTCTTTTCCTTCCAAAAATCTTGCCCCTTTTGTCATCCTGGTAAGATTCAATGACTTTCTTATCAATCTAATCAAATTGCATGGATCTTGCGAGGGTTTTGTGGGAATTAATTTTAATTTTTTACTGCTTATTTGATTCACAAAATCCAACAAAACCCAACAGATATAATGTATGCTGTGAGTCTCATTAGTAGGTACATGGAATGTCTAAGGGAGATGCATCTTCTTATTGCAAAAAGAATCCTTCGATACCTGCAAGGTAGTATTGATTTTGGGCTATTTTATAAGAAAGGAGAAAAGTCAGATTTGTTTGGCTTTATAGATAGTGATTGTGCTGGAGATCAAGATGACAGAAAAAGCACTTCAGGGCATGTTTTTATGCTTGGGATGGTCTTCAAAGAAGCAACCTATTGTTGCTTTATCAACAACTGATGTTGAATTTGTTGCTGCAACTTTTTGTGCTTGTCAAGCTATTTGGCTAAGAAAGATTCTTGAAAAGTTGCATTTCAAGCAATACGGAGCTACTGCAATTTTGAGTGATAATAGTTCAACAATCAAACTCTCCAAAAATCCTATTCTACATGGAAGAAGCAAGCACATAGATGTGAAGTTTCACTTCTTAAGAGACTTGACGAAGGAAGGAGTCATTAATTTTATTTACTGTAGAACTGAGGATCAAATTGCTTATATTTTTACCAAGCTGCTCAAGTTGCCTACATTTTAGAAGCTAAGGAAGCTGCTTGTTTTTTCACGTTGGTGAATCTTGTTTAAGGGAGGGTGCTTTTGAATTTACTTTCTTATTAAGCTGATGCTATGTTTATCAGTTTAAGGAAGGAATTGTTGAATAAATTTAGTCTGTTGTGTTGTCCGAGTTTTAAGGCATTTGTTTGTTTGTTTTTTCTTGGTCAAAAGTGTCTATCACTAGTGGCAATAGTGCAGGCTAGTCATTAGCTAGTAAATAGGAGAAAGTGTTGCACATTGGTTAGTGCTTTGTGTCATGATGTTATTATGCGTTAGTGGCCAAAGAGAATTGGTAGGTACATGCTATTTTCTTGTGTATTCTCGTTGATGTACAGAATATATAAAGACCATTTTTTTTTTAAATAAAAAACATTAAGAATACTTTTCCTTCTATTTTGCTTTAAACTTCAGCTTTATTTTTTGTCTTTGTTCCGGTTCTTTTATATTGTAACAAATAACAAGTACTCTTTAATTTCAGAATAAGAATAACAAGTACTCTTTAGTTTCGGCAAGAATTTTTATAACTTATAGAGTTGGTTTTTTGAGTTTTTGTCTTGCGTATTAAGAGTAACAAGTACTCATTCCTTTATATCTCAAAAAAAATTATCTAGTTGATAGCTAAGTAACTCAAGTTTCAAAGGACAAGATTGAGACGTATCTGGAATCATGAATGGTCCAGGTGCATTAGTGATGGAAATTTTGAATTCTATTTTTAAACATAGAACTCAAAGTTTTCATGAGCCATTCATTGGTCAGGTGCTAATTGATGAGTCCAATATTGAACGCGTTTCTTACTCCAATATTACCAACTGTGAGTAGTTTTAGCGTGCAAATTACTTCTCTGATATTTTATTAGCAAAAGAGAAGTGCTTCTTCTGTTTTTAGTCAGTCAATTTGTCTGTTTACAATGAGAGGCACTCGGACACGGTCTAATTGAAGACTCTTAAAGTCAATCGCGTTACGTTCAGATTTGACATGATAATTGACTAATAATGTTTAGCGTGTGAAACTTAACTATTGTCCTGACACACAGCTTAGAGACTAATCTTTGGTAAGGGTATTTTAGACCTTTTCCTCTCATAATTCGGTTCTCCTAGTTACTAGAGCGATTAGAGAAATGAGTGAGTTTGTATGGAGTGAGATCCTTTAATCTTTATTATCATATATAGTGACATCTTTTCTCTTCTTTTTTTTTTTGTTTTTTTGTTTTTTTGTTTTTAATAATGGTGAACAATAAAACCGCAAAAAACAAACATATAAGCACGCACAAGATTTAGGAGACGTACCATTCAAAAAAAAAAAAGGGATATACCATGTAATGTTTGAAAAAAATACAGAAATTAATAAGTATAAGTATGATTAATTAAAGATTTTTCAATTATCTATGCTGTTAATTTATAAGAAAATATAAGTTTAAAGTTTGTAAGTTCAAGTTTCTATAAGAACCACTAGAAAATTTTAAAAATACAGTTCAAGTCTAGAAATTTATTTCACAATTTAAATACTTTATGTTAAAGCTTGTTAATATCAAGATTATGTAGTTAAATAACGGCTACATAAATAGGGTCGTGACATACCAAACTTAAAGTTTTTCAACAATTAAAGTAGAGTTCACAATCAACCAATTGTCACATACAACTTAGAAGGCAAACTCCTAACATGATTTTTATATTCCCCTTAAAAAATGATTCCTGTATATTTTTTCGCGTAAATTAATTATCCGTCTAATTAGATTTACATTAAATTATAATAACATACTATTCACATTTTATTTTAGGATGTAACTGAAGGTCTACTCTTACAGAGTGCAAGAAAACCTGCCGATATAATTGCTGTCTTAATCAGCTCCTTCTGAACTTCCAATAATAAAACTAGCAAAATAAATGATCGAACTTACAGCTGCTTAGTTTTTCTGCGTTACTGATGAGCTACTAGTGTTGTTGAGAGTTTTGGCTCCTCGGACGGAGCCTGATGAGACCCTCGAATGTATTGCCAGGGAGACTGCTCGGGGAGCCTCCACGCGGATTTGCCTCCTACGGGGGTAGTGCGTTCCCTAAAAGTCGAATCTTTTCCCTCTTGAATAAGAGATTTTTAGGCCTATCCGATTGGTGGGATTGTTACCAAGGATAGATCCTAAAACCCTCTTATTCAAGAGAAAACGGGTTCGACTCTTAAGGGACGTGGTCCTTTACCGGAGGTAAAACAAATCCGAGTTGGGTCTCTCCCCGAGTAGGGGCCCTCTCGGACCAACAATACGTAGGGGGGATCCACCCTAGGACCTAACTTGGGGTCGAGTGCCTCACCCAAACGTGCATTTTTATGTTGAGGGTTTTGGCTCTCCAGTCGGAGCCTAACGGGACCCTTGAACATATTGTCAGGGAGGCAGCTTAGGAGCCTCTACACGGATTTGCCTCTTGCAAGGAGTAGAGCATCCCCTAAGCGTCGAACTTTTTCCCTCTTGAATAAGAGAATTTTAGGCCTATCCCTAATACCAATTCAATTCAGAGAATTTTCCTTAGTAATGTCAAGACTTTAAGAAGTCTCGGCTGAGTCAAGATTAACAGTAGAATATTCAAAGTTCCATTATTTTTAGTGTAAATTGCAATTTAATCCCTTAAAAGTATTTTCATGGCACATTGCCCTTGTATATCTTGTAACCTCATGCAATATGAACAATCTGTTAGTTTCTGTTAAATTTTTTGACAATATTTTCCAATGAAAGAAGCCACGTGAAATTTTTTTAATAAGCAATAATTGGAATTTGCAAATTGTCCACTCTCCCTTATAAAACTATAAAATTCCAATTTTTTGGAGCGAAGGAGTTTGGCTATTGGCACTTGTTTCTGGAGTAAAAACATGTTTGGTAACATGATTTCCATATTCCCTCTTTTTGTTCCTAGTTGTCGAATGTAGATATATTGTCAAACTAAGTTGAGTTTAGTTAGTCGTTTTTTTTCCTGCTAGAATTTTTTAGGTCTGTTAAATTAATATTTTTGCTTTTTTTTTTCATAAACACTTCTTTGTCAATAAGTTTTTTTTACTGTAAAGTAAATTTGGACCTGGGTGTGAATTCTTAATGAGTTTCTCAATGAGTTTTTTTTTTTTTATTGGTAACATTTTATCCCTCTTCTTGTTTCTTACCAGCTCTAAGAAACCAAAATAGATGAGTTTTAGCATTTTGGGAGGGAAGGGCATTTTTTTTTTTTTTTATGTAAGACCCCCGTTATCTAGAGCCACATTGAGCCCTGACTAATCCGAAGCCAAGCCGAGTTGAACCCATATGGGAGAAGCTCTCTTAACGCCTGTCTTTCCATTCACAAGGCTCGAACCGAGATCTTACTTAAGGGAGAATGAGCTCTTTATCACTCGATCTCATAAGTTGTTGGTAGGAAAAATTGCAAAAAAAAAAAAAGGACTAATCAGCCTTTTTTATTAAAAAATTGATGTAGTTTGATGGAAGAGAGAAAGTTGGAGATGGATAATAGATCGAGAAGGCAAAACAAATATGTTTTGAAATTCAAAGAGCATGCTACTTGAAAAAAAAAAATAGACTAATCAGCATTTTCCATTAAAAACCTGACAGAGGGGAGAAAGTTGGAGACGGAGAATAAATCGAGAGGGCAAAACAAATACATTTTGAAGTTCGGAGGCATGTTATTTATACATAGTTTAGAGAGGATCTGTAAAATTTATCTATTACATTTTTCTCTGTCTCTACCTTTTCTTCCTCATTCGCCCTTTTGTTTAATCCACTTGAATGATCACCATTATCTTTTGACTCCTTGACAAGAAAAATCTGTCTAATTGATCAATTACGTTAAGACAATGTGGTCGAAGACTTTTAAGCCAACGAATGTGGGATTTAAAAAAATAACAATAACAATAAATAAGAGAAAATTACATGATATGTCACACTTTTAAGCATAATTTTTATTCATCTCACACTTAAAAAGGTTATGTCACATTGTTACTTATATTATTTGTTTAAATTATGCCAAACTAAAAGATTTACGGCATTTATGAAAGTAAGTTTTAAAAGGTGACGTTTATGAATATTTTCCTCATAATAAGCCTCGTATCTTTGGAGGGAATTGATTTCTTGGAGCAAGAGTTTTAATTAGAGATAGTGGGAATAAAAATATTTGTAAGATATCTAGAATGAATATACCCAGTGCCTATAGTTGCAAGAGTTTTAATTAGAGATACGTGATTGTTCTCTAAGCTACAAAATTGTTAAATATGAAAACAGTTGAAAACGCATTAAGATATGAATGTTAGACTTTGTTTGCTCTTAACTTAAATAATGACCAATGTATCAACATAACAAGCCTCCATTATTCCTTGAAACTTCTTTTCAACCTCCGCCTTGAACTCGGCATTCCGCCATTAGCTGCCTCCTTAAATACCTACCAACAAATGGCACGTCAAAACCCTTTCTTGTCCATATCCCTCCATGTGATAGTTCTTTATTCTATCATAAGCTTATTGCATCTGGTACAGCCGGCGCCTTTGCAATATTCAGCAATGAAACGGACACGTTTGCTCTACTCAAATTCAAAGAGTCAATTCCCATACATCCAAATAGAGTCCTAAGCTCATCAAATGACTCTGTTCCTTCTGTGACTGGCCTGGAATTGCATGCAAGATTCAGCATCAAAGGGTGACGGCCTTGAAGTTGGATTTATTAGAGTCCTAAGCTCATGGAATGTCATACCAACCTCTTGACCTATGGGGAGGCTTCAATATGGTTTAGTACTGGTTATGACTCAGCATCATTAGTGTGACGACCCGTCTTTTCGGCCGTCACTTTACTTACTTAAAACATTGTTACTTGTACAGTAATCTTACTTACTTAGTAAGAAAATACTGAATTACAAAAAATCTTCTTTAATATTAAAAACCGTTGCGACCTTTGTCGCCATTCCTGTTGAGACTTCGCTCAACCTTTGCCTTTAAAACCATTTCAAACTGTTTCTCAAAACTTAATAAGAAACATTTACTAAAACATTGCTTAAATCATCATTTCGTAATTGTACAATATATTTAGTACAATGTATCGTAGAACTTTTGAAAACACTTCCTAAAACTCTTATTTCCTTAAAAACCTTGGAAACACTATATTATATAGTGTAAAACCTTTTCTTTGCGTAGCGGAAGCAAACTGTAGTGGTTTCCATTCCCACATCTTGCATCTGCCCTTCTGCAGTACCCAGCTCTTCTATCGGGTCCTACTGGTCACCCATACATTACCTACAGCATGAACAACTTTTTATGAGCTTACGCTCAGTAAGTTCAAACATAAACTCACAAAGTGTTTAAACATACTTTAAAACTTTCCTCATAAAAACTTTCCTCTTGAAACATTGCTTTTCTCAAACATTTTTCATAAAACATTTCTAAAATATTCCTCATAAATGTTTTCATAACACGTTTGAAACACTCATAAAACGTTTCTCATAAACGGTTTCATAAAACATTTAACATCAATCCTTAGAATGCATTTCATAAAGCATCCTTTATAAACCTTTTCTTAAAAACATGAAAATGTTTTCCAAAAACATTTATCATAAAACATTCCTTAGAATGTTTTTCATAAACACAAATACGTTTTTCATAAACGTTTAATGTAAATCATTTCTTAAAATGTCTTTCATAACATGACATATAAATATTTCATAAAAAGAACTCAAACAGAATTAACATGCATGATTCCATTTATGCTCAATTATGAACTTTCAATTATGAGCACTTATGAATACTCTTTCCTTACTATAACTTACTATTCTCATTTCTTAACTTTCTTTATCTTGCTTTCACTTTTCATCCTTGTCCTTATCTTTCATTATCTTTCATTCACTTTCCTTACTTTGCTTTTGTGTTCATACCAACTCATTAATCATGAGATCATTAACATGATGCTTCCCTTGCGGAAGACTTGAGACCATCGATCACGTGGTCAAGTACCTCACATCTTAGAGGTTACTTTAACTTTACGTTCATTACCTCATAACATAGAGGCTGGGACGACACTTTCTTTTTTATATTTACTTTACCTTCTTATTATCTTTTGTGAGCATGTCAAATGTAGTCACATCAAATGCAAACATAATTGCAATTTATACTTGTACTGTGAAATTTATTGCATACCAAATGCAACTTAATGCATAATAAATGCAACTCATTACGTAACAAATGTGTCATGTAATGCAACAACCTTTTGCAGGTCATAACATATACTCTAACATTTAATGCATGACATATGCAACATTTAATGCAATCACATCTTGCAAATCACAACTTTTATTTCAAAACTTAACTGAATGCACAACAAATGCATCATAAAGCTTATAGCTTTAATTGTAAAATATTATGCATTATAAAAAATGCATAACATACTTTAAATACTTTCTAAATCATAACTTGTACTTTTAAACACGTTATGCATATCAATATGCAATAAACTTTAAACATAACAATTGCAAACTCATTGCAAATCTTGTTTTAAACTTTAAAACCATTTGCATAATAAATGCAAATATACTTTAAAATTAACTTGCAAAGCAATTGCAAACACATTTGCAAGCATATAAATAAGTATTTGAAAATCTTTTACTTCATGCTGTAGGTGAGGTCTGAAACTAACCCGTACTACGCTCTAGCGTTTACTATTCTTTTTCTGTCTCATTCCTTTCTCATTTCTTTCTCATTTCTTTCCCGTCCATTAGTCGGCTTCTGTGTCCTGATCATACGACAGCCGACTCATTAATAATCTTCCTTTTTATCAATCTACTCGATTGATAATAAAACGTAAACATTAAACATTCCTTTTTCTGTCACACATAACGGTTACGTTACTCAACATATTACGGAACATTTTTCATCTAAGAACGTTATGCTAAATCGAAGTGTTCAGCTCCGTTCTAGCCCTTTTTGTAAAAATGACGATTTTACCCTTTGCGGGTTTTTCGTCCATTTTCTTAGCTTAACCAAACTCATTACGTAACTTTAACATTCCCTTACATACATAATATAGGAAAATTCACACTAAGAAACGTTTCCCGACATCGGGCGTTCCAGGTCCATTTTGGCCATTTTTTATAAAATGATCATTTTGCCCTTGGTGTCATTTTCCTTCATTCTTTCCTTAACTGTACTTAAAACCTTAAAACTTGGCATCTATCACAATGCATTTCAATAGAGTACATACTGTAGGCGAGATTGCCACTTACTTGGACTCTGAGCTACGCGGGTCCGGTTGTACCTCGTTGTATCCACAGTATATGAAGCATCCTCTGCAGTGCTCCTCGAGCTACCATACATGGCTAGGAACGCTTCCTAGAGATCATACATTGCTTAACATGTCGTTCTGGACTCTGATAATGCTGTTTGAATCGCCTCAATCTGCGTACAGTCGGTACCAGATGATTTTCATCGAAGTGGAATTAGCTCGAACGAAGGTCATCGTTGCCTTCAGAGCGTCGAAACGAGTCAAGAGGCAGTCTCAGATCGTTGATCGGAGGTCCGGATCATAAAATCCCACATTGGCCTTTGACCGACCGTTGACCGCCATTGACTGGCGGTTGACCAACGTCAACTGGCCTCATTGGTGGCTGAGCTTGAGCCTAGCCCCCTTAAATCGACCCTCCTGAGTCCATTGGTGGGTCAATTTCATCCAATTCGGCCTCTAACCATGCAAATCAGGCACGGGTTCCTCTGCCCAAAACGATGGCTCCAATCACCATTTTTCGGCGAAGATGCCGTGAAATTGGGTTGGGAAAAATGTTCCCCGTCCCCCTCGGAGTAGTTCCCCCCTATTGGGCCCTCTCAACACCACGTGCAAAGGGTGGCCCGAAGCACCCCACGGCGGCGCTAGGTGGCGGTGGCCGTTCTCTGCCCTCCTGTGGCGGTTGCCTGCAATTGAGGAGTCAAACATGATCCTCTAACTCCTCTGAGCATAACCGTGAGGTCAATTGACCTCAACAGTGGCCGGAGCTACAAAATCGACCTCCCTCACGGTGACGACGACTAGGCAAGGTGGAACTCCGGTTGGCCGGCGTTGGAACGTGCAATTGAGTGGGGGCTTCCACTCTCCGGCTCCCTCTGGTCATTTTGGCACGGGCGGTGTGCCTCACCGCCGCCATAATCGGCAGTTCCGAAGGTGGTGCCACGGCGGACCTAGGGCAACTCCACGAGGCTTCTTCGGCCGAAATTGAGCTGGGAAAAAGATACCTTCTTGTTCCTCTCATCACCCTAAGTCCATAGACACCAAAATCACCTCGATTTGTGGTCGGACGGAGGAGAAATCAACTCGGAAAGATTTGGGTCTCACCGCCACTTTGGGCGGCGCGTGTGCCTTCCTCCGGCATCCTTTTGGGCTGCTCGGCACACCATTGAGCTCAGCTCATCGAGATCTTTCCAACGGTGTGGGAGGTGTCGAAAACGGAGCTCAAAATCTCAATTTCATTTTTGTGAGGTGAGAGAAAGTAGAGAGAGAAAGTGAGGAGAGAGAAAATGTCGAGTTTATCTTGAATTTTCCTTTTTTTTTTCTTTTTTTTCTCTTTTTGCTTTTATATAAAAAAGTGTAATCTACACTTTTTACACTATCTAATTCTGTACTGTGTGACTTTACAACTGTCCAATTCTTACACTGCAATATTTTTACAGTGCAATTTTCATACTGCATAATTTCATCAGTGTATTTTCCTTACATTGTATTATTTCAATGCCGTATAATTTTCATGTTATTATACAGTACTTTTCCTTAAATCACGTTTTTTGCCTCAATTTAATTCTTAATTTAATGCATTTTCAGTGCATTAAAATTTCAGGTTGTTACAATTAGGGACCTCACGAACTCTAACTTCCCAAAGATCGCGGGCAATCAGTACAATCACCCGAGCCCAATTAATAAGATATGATAAAGCATAAATAAATAAGCATAAAACAAATTGATACGCAATCATAAATATTCATGCATATTTTTATTATATGATTTTAATTATGTTTTGTGAGTCTAATTTCCTACTTGCTAAGCGAAAGCTTATTCAATTATGGTCATGCTGTAGGTAATAAACCCGTCAATGACACTTGATGGGTAGTAGTGAGCAAGAGATGAATGGTAAAGTTGGAAATAGATACTGCTCATGCTAATGTAATATTTCCACATTTTTAGTTTATGAAATTATGTACGTTTTTATTTTATAAAAATTATGTACGCATAAATAAGTAAATTTGAAATTACGTAATTATATTTTAAAAACCAAGGTTATAATTATAGAATCTTGGTCTAGGAAATTATAAGATTTAAAAATGTTGCAACAGAAAATGTAACAAATACACAAAAATTTTCAAGTAAAAAAATTATAAGATTATTTAGAATTAGAAATGTTTATAGGAGTTTTACGTTAAATTAAGAAAGGATTTTAATATATGTGTTTTATAAATTTATTAGTATGAAGGTTTAAAAGATTGTGCTTTAAGAAACTAACATGTTAGACTCAAGTGTAAATTATAAGAAATTGTTATTATGTTATTTTTAGAAAGGAATAAGTTTTTAGAAATCAATATGTTAATTTGAAGATAATAAATGATAAGAAAAGTATAATGATAATTTAAGGAAGGGTTTACAAAGCATTTAAAAGAGGAATTTATAGCGATCTTTATTTTAAAATTTTTTTAGAAATTTTTTTAATTAAATAAAAATAGTTTCTATGTAATTATCTTTATGTTTTAAAGAAAGGTCCTAGGAAATTATTATTATCATGTTTTGAAAAATTAATGGTATAATATATGTAAATAATTAAGTCTTAAGAAATTATAATTATGTTAAAACTAATTATTATTATTATTATTATTATTATTATTATTATTATGTTTAAAGAAATCAATATTTCTTTAAAAGAAATATTTTAGGAAATCATTATCAAGGTTTTGTTTTAAGAAAAAATTATTCCATAATTTAAGTACTTTATGTTAATACATGTTTAATATCAAAATTAAATAGTTAAGCAACAGCCACATAGGTAGGCCCATTATAACTTTCAGGCTCTTTTTTCTCTTCCAACTTCAGAGCCTACGATTTTTGTTGGAAGCCTTCATCCCAATTTATACGTTGGGGCATTTGAATTGTTAGAGGTGTAAATAGATTGCAAGTCAAGTAAGTTAGATGCACGAAATTTCTTCCACAAATAGCTTGTTTAGGGACCCACATGCAAAACTGAAGTGTCAACGACGGGGAGAAGACTTAAAAAGTGCAAAATGACTCTCGCTTGTGTAAACGGGAGAAAATAGTACGGAGAAGACTTAGAAAGTGGAGTCTCTTGGACTCTAGGAAGAAAACAGTTGAAAGCGCGATAGGTTATGAATGTTAGATTTTGTTTTTCCATTTTTCCATGGCCCTTCTTTTTAACTCTGTTTTGAACTAGGCATTCCAGTGTTAAGCTGCTTCCTTGATTACCTACCCCTAACAAATGGCACTTCGAAACCTCTCTAAGTTATTTCCACTTTTGTTTTTATCCCTCCATGTGACTGCTCTTTATTCCATCATGGGCTTATTGCAGCCTACCTTGTTCACTGCCGCTACAATATTCAGTAATGAAACTGACAGGTTTGCTCTGCTCAAATTTAAAGAATCAATTCCCATCGATCCAAATGGAGTCCTAAGCTCATGGAATGACTCTGTTCCCTTCTGCGACTGGCCTGGCATTACATGCAGCGTTCGGCATCAAAGGGTGACAGCCTTGGAGTTGGAGGGCTATAACTTGCGAGGAACCATATCGCCTTACATTGGAAACCTTTCCTTTATGAGGTACATTAATCTCAGAAATAATAGCTTTTTCAGCAAAATTCCACAGCAAGTTGATCGTTTGTTCCGACTACAACATCTCAATCTGAGTCAGAACATGTTGGAAGGTAAAGTTCCAACCAACTTGAGCTACTGCTCGCAACTCCGAGTGTTAAAAATAGGAAGTAACAAATTTACTGGAACAATTCCTTCAGAGCTTGGCACTTTGAATAATCTTGTGGTCCTTAATCTTGAAACAAATAATCTCACAGGAGGCATCCCACCTTCCTTGGGAAACATTTCATCGCTCAGAAGACTTGCTCTAGGATATAACAGTCTTGTGGGAAATGTTCCCCATGTGTTAGGAAACTTGAAAAGTTTAGTCTTTTTAATGTTAGGCTGTAATAATCTGTCTGGTACAATCCCTCTCTCCCTTTACAATATGTCCTATCTTCTCACTTTCGCAATGCCACTGAATAATTTTGAAGGGACTCTTCCTCCTAACATAGGCCACACGCTCCCTAACCTCCAAGGATTTGGCATTGGTAGAAATGAATTCTTTGGGATAATTCCAAAATCTTTTTCCAATATTTCTCAGCTTCAAATACTTGATATTGGTCAAAATAATTTTTTTGGTCAAGTTCCAACCAGTTTGGGAAATCTTCAACATCTCCAATGGCTCCGTTTAAGTGGTAATAATCTCGGAAATTATGCTGCTGATAGCTTGAATTTTCTTTCATCATTAAAAAACTGCAGCCAAATGAAAATATTAGAGTTTGAAACGAACAGTTTCGAAGGTGTCTTACCCAATTCTGTGGTAAATTTGTCAACCCAGCTCACTAATTTTCTTGCCGGCAATAACCAAATATCCGGAAATGTCCCTCCAACACTAGAAAATCTAGTCAACTTAACCATCCTGGATTTGGAGCAAAATCGCTTCATAGGATTTATTCCAGATACTTTGGGGAAGTTACAAAATTTGCAAGTTTTGGCTTTAGATTCAAATTCATTGTCAGGACAAATACCCTCCTCTATAGGAAACCTCACCCAAATGTATGAACTTTTTCTATCCTCTAACAAGCTAAATGGAAGCATTCCCCTGGAGATTGGACACTGCAAGGCTCTACAAACTCTTGACATTTCAAATAATAAATTTGGTGGAGCAATCCCTGCAGAAATTTTTGCTCTTCCCTCCTTATCTATCTTACTCAACTTGTCATGGAACTCATTCACTGGAAACCTACCTGTGGAAGTGGGCAAGCTAAAGAATCTTAATGTACTTGACCTTTCTGAAAACAATCTCACTAAAGAAATCCCAGAAACTATTGGAGATTGTCAGAGTCTAGAATTCATTTACCTACAAGGGAACTACTTTGAAGGGACCCTACCTTCTGCTTTTACTTCTCTAAGAGGACTTCGATACTTGGATCTTTCACAAAATAACCTTTCAGGAAAAATTCCAAGGGATCTAGGGGAACTTCGTAGCTTGCAATATCTAAATCTTTCTTTCAACAACCTGGAGGGAAAAGTGCCAAACAAAGGAGTCTTTCAAAATGCAAGTGCAATATCAGTAGTTGGAAATTCTAAGCTATGTGGTGGTGTTCCAAAATTGCAGCTTCCAAGATGCCTGGTTAAAGATTCCAGGCAGAAAAGTAAGACCAGTGTTCTCAAAATAGCAATTATTTTAGTTTGCATGGCTGCACTTTTTCTGCTCTCATCTTTACTAGTTATTTATTGGAGGAAAAAATCACCAATGAAATTGACACCTAGACTTTCAACAATGAGGTTTTTCTCAAAAGTGTCATACAAGGCGCTTTATCAGGCTACCAATGGATTCTCTTCAAGCATGTTAATTGGAACAGGTAGCTTTGGCTGTGTATATAAAGGCATTCTTGGTCAGGAAGAAAATCTAATTGCTGTAAAGGTCTTCAATATTATGAGAAAAGGAGCTTCCAAGAGTTTCCTTGTTGAATGCAATGCATTGAGAAATATTAGACACCGAAATCTTGTTAAGATTGTGACATGTTGCTCTAGCATGGATTACATTGGTAACGAATTCAAGGCTATAGTCTTCGAGTATATGTCAAATGGAAGCTTAGAGAAATGGTTGCATCCAGTGACTGATGGTGGAAATCGATCCATGGGTTTGGACTTGATTCAGAGACTAAATATTGTTGTAGATGTGGCCTCTGCAATACTCTATCTTCACGAGGGTTGTACCCAACCGATCATCCACTGCGACTTGAAGCCTTGCAATGTTCTTCTTGACAATGAGATGGTTGCCCATGTAAGTGATTTTGGATTAGCAAGATTGATTTCAAATGACAATGACATCTCCAAAAGCCAAACTAGCACAAATGGAATAAGGGGCACAATTGGTTATGCTGCTCCAGGTAACAACTCATCAACACCTTTTTCCCTTATTCTTGTGACAATTGTTGCTAAATTGGAAAATACTAGCAATAGTCTAACTTCGATAAATAGGATATAACTTCAGTCTTTTTTTATTAATACTTCAATGTAGTCAAATTAAAATATCTATAATACTTGTTTTACGAAAGGAAGACTAATCCAAACTTTTTTATTGTTATAATTGCAGAGTATGCAATGGGTGCTGAACCATCAAAACAAGGGGATGTGTACAGCTATGGCATTCTTTTGTTGGAGATGTTCACTGGAAAGAGACCCACCGATGAAATGTTCAAAGACGATTTCAATCTTCATAACTTCGTGAAAATGGCATTGCCTGAAAGGCTAGTGCAAATTATGGACTCTAGTCTTCTTCCTACAGAAGTTGAGGAAACAATAACAGAGAGAATAGAAGATACAGAAGTTAAGGAAACAATAACAGAGAGAATAGAAGATGGAAGAAACTATATGAACAATGGAGGCATTGAGATTGACGTCAAAGAAAGATTAGGCCACATTAACTTTGAGAACTTAAACCAGATTAGCCCTCATCATCTGCAGAACTGCTTAGTTTCAATCTTGGAAATTGGACTTGCCTGTTCAGAAGAAATACCAAATGAAAGGATGAACATGGGAGACGTTATCAGGGAGCTACAACATATTAGAGATGCTTATCTAGCCTTGTCATCCACGAACAAACACAAAGAACCGGCTAAGTTAAAGGTACTACCACAAAATTTCACTTGCATAAGCTTATAATTTTTCAAAATCACTTTCATGATAAGGTCTGAAATAGTTAAGTCTTAACACTAACATTCAGTAATGACCCTGCAACCGTTGGAAGGTACACGTGCTATGATAAATTATGACTAAAATTTGCTATGATAAATCTTATTTAGAATTGTTTTTCGAGTGTGTTTTATGCAAAAGTACAAGTTCCATTTTGGCATTTTCATTCCATGGACTGGCAAAAAAAAAACTAATGTTTTGTTCATAATGCAGGAGCTTGAAGCAAAATGGAAATAGCTGAAGCAGTTTCGTCCTTGTTTAGTTTGGTTTTCCCCTACAAAATAGTAAATTAGATACTTATTCCCCTTCTTCCCCTCGTTTGGATATGCCTATCTAATTAATACGATGTGCTGTATAAACAATCACATATGGTTTCTTGTGTGATGTTGTAATAAATTCAACTTCATAGTTTGGTATTTATGCTTATACTCATAGGCCATGTGTAATAGACTGTATTGTATTGTGTTGTATAAAATATATTGGATTGTGTTATATTATTGTAATACAATACGGTGTTTGGTGCATACAATATTAAAAAAAAGGCTCAAAATGTAATTTTTTAAAGTTTAAGGGGTCAAAATGTAATTTTTTTAAAATTTGGGGCCAAATATAATTTAATCAAAATTAAGAGGTTGAAAAATAAATTTTTAAAAATGTGGAATTAAAATATAATTTTTTTAAAAATAGGGGTCAAATATAATTTTTAAAAATTGAGAGGTTAAAATGCAATTTTAGAAAATATAAATTTGCCCTAAAATTTTAAAAAATTATAGATTCCGGTCTAATTCTATATCGGCCTAACCCCAACCACATGTTGAATCTAACTCCGACAAAAACCATAGGCTCAGTATAAAACAATACAATACAATACACTGATAAATGAGCCATATCCTATAATACAAAATGGATAGTATTAATTTACCATTTGTATTAACTCATACAACAAAATGATCATACTAAACATTATAACAATCCATTGTTATATAATACAATGCTATAATACGATGTAACAAACAGAGCCCAAATATATACAAATTCTCCGTATCCGATGAGAAGCAATCGACTATTTAATAGAGGCTAGTATTTTGATGAAGCACAAATAACCATCTCATGTCTTTCAATAATAGCTTGTAATCTTATTTGCATTAGCTTCATCATAACACTTGACCAAAAAGTCCAAAAGAGAGTGGTCCAACATTAGTGTTTACTAAGAGCCCTTCCTTTTTGTTTAGTGAGACTAACAAAAAATGCTTGAGATCTACTTTTTTTTATTAATCAACTGTATCTAATTTTTTTATTTTCTTTTAAATATGTCCAATGCAATAGACTGATTTCTTGTATCTACACTGCAGGGGCATGTTCAAATAAATCGGGACCAAAATCATACTCTACTCTAAATAATGCTTTGCTCTAAACTTATATCTTTCCAAATATTAAATAAAATATATCTCCATTAACAATTTTCTTTTCTTTTCTTCTTCTTCTTTTCCTCAAGAGGCACAAAAGTACTTTCAAAAAGCCTTGTCAACTATAAAAACTAGAGACAGCTTAAATCCCAAGTATTGACCCTTTTTTCCTATAGTTGTCGTTTCATTGGCTGTTGTCGTTTTGAAAAAGTTTTATTGTCCCTTTTTATGTTTTTTTTTTTTTTTTGCTTTGGAAACATAATCGTCGTTTTAACTTTTTTTGTTATTTTGATTTCGTTTTAACATGATTATCGTTTCCAAATATTGTTCTTGTGATAAAACTTTGAAGATTTTCTTGGAAAAAAATGTTACGAGGAGTCATCAACGTACTTCGGAGAATTCCATATTAGTTATAGGGGGTGGGTACTCGACGTTGCGCCAAAAAAAAAAAAAAAAAAAGAGAGAGAGAGGGAAGGTGCTTAACATTGCAGGATAAAAAATAAAAAAAAAAAAGTTGCATTTAAAGACAACATAGAGATGAATTACTTAGCAGGTTGGGATATATATATATCCACATTTAAAGACATAAAAATATACTCTAATTAGGACTGACAGTAAACGTGTTTATATCGTATTCGTGTCGACATGTTTATAGCACGACAAGTTTTGGCCGAATACGAGCACGACAAGATTAATAAACGTGTCAAAAATACAAACACGAACACGATCCTCTTATGGCACATGTAACACGGCATGACACGATTAACAGATTACTAAGCGGGCTGTAGAGATTAACATGATTACTAAGCGGGCCGTGGAGCTGGCAATTTGTATTCGCATGTCGTGTTCGTGCCAACACTTTTATAACACGACACGATTCAACTAAACACAAACACCACACAATTAATAAACGTGTTAAAAATACAAACACAAACACGCTTATAACACGATACGAAAAAGTTATTTAATATTTATTTTTTTATTATATAAATTTTATAATTTTTTTACTATAATTTTTTAATTTCAACTAACAAATCTAAAAATTAAAACCAAAATAAATTAAAAGGCATACAAAATATAATAATATTCATTTATTAAATATTTTAAACCAATTTTTTTCTCCAGAGCCTACTCTTCTAAAAAGCTCAAATTGAAGAACAATTATGTTAAAGTCATATGGCTTCATTGGCAACATAGTAAAACAAAAAGGGAAGCTGAGTCCTTACATAGAAAGGAGTTGTGAGAGAATTATAGTTTCCGATCGATGTGGGAGTTTTGCGTTGGTGGTTAAAAGAGTAATAGAACCACAATAAATAAATTAAAAAAAAAAAAAAGGCTATCATTTGATATTGGATGCTTATTCAATGTAGCGGCGACAAGAGCAACCTTATACCTTGAGGTGCAAGGTTTGAATCTTTCTACCTACAAAATCCAAAATTTTTTAACATAGGTCTAAAATTGGCGTATTTTTCATATAATTGTATACGTTTATTTTCGTATTATTCGTGCTAACTCATGTATGGCCCAATTAATATACGTGCGTTTCAAATCCATTTATATCATGTTATTTTTGTATCGTGTCATCGTACCATATCTGAAATTACCGACTTTACCTCCAATAATTGTACTACATGACATATATATCGTTGAAACACCCGTTATTTTAACGGGTATGATTTTTATAAAAATCATATGAATAAAATGTCACTTTAGTATTTCTTACCAAGTCTCTATAGGAAACATTCAAAATTTACCTATAACCTACTTCTACCAACCTTGTCCCCCTACATTAATGCTCAATTAAGTAGCATCTTTCTCATTTGGCTAAAGGTCTCCAAAGGAGACATAGAATTAATTCACCTTAATTACTAGAAGACATTGATATATTTTCTCAACCACATTTTTAATGCTTCCTTCATCTTCTTCCACAACTTGCCGGCACCATTTGCCCCCTCAATTATGTTGGCATTATTTGCTAAAAGTCTCCATGGGAGACATGATAATATTTTCTTTTGATGCTCATTTGTTTCTTCCTACAACTTTCTCCATAAACCTACAATTATCTCTCGCTCCTCAATTATTTTGATGCCTTTTTATTCAACCATCACCACCTTCTTCTCTAGTTTCTCATTCTCTCCCTTTCTCACTTCAATTTCTAACTAAAGACACAAAGTATAAATCTCTCTTTGCAGCCAAAGTAACTATAATTCCCAGCCATGTTTGAAGTTGTTTTGGAGTCAATTCAAGCTTGATTTTTACCCAAACTTTGGTATTTTTCAAAGGAGTTTTGAGGTAGGTTTTCTTTAATTCAAACTTGGTTCTTAATATGTGTTTCTTCATCTTTAATGTATAATTTTTGTGTTCAAAGTTCATGCAAATTTTTAATTATGTTAACATGCATATTTGAGCATTTATGAACAAAAACTTGAGTCTTGAATTAAAACCGACAACCAACCTTTATTTTAGTTTGATGATGATTTTGATATAAAACTCTTGAGAATATGTTTATTATGATTATATAATACATGCTGCATATTTTGGAATGATTTTGGGATTTGATCAAGGATAATATGCTTTGAGTTAAAGAAGAATTTGACATTCCATAAACTTTGTAATACCTCCATAGGCAGTGGCACTTTCTTGAAATTCTGGGATTTGATGAAAATAAATTTTATAAATTGGTTTGCATATTTAAAAATTAGACATCCTAAGCTTTCCAACGAGCTATCATGAGCCTAAATTAGAGTTGTATTTTATTTTCTATGAATTTTTCAATTCTCGGATTAGAAACTAGTAAACCTACCAGTGGCAGTATATCACCCGTCTACTTTAAGTAAATCACCTGTTAACCCATGTACTAATTATAGATAGTGAACCCAACTTTGCTCACCTTCTAATCTCTTAATATCTTGCAACCTTTCTAACACTATCCTAAGTTATTTATGAATCTTATTAGAGACTAAAATATGTAGATTTACACATAATTCATTTATGGATGTGGTTACATGTTGTGCTTTAGTTTTAATTGTCTTTATGCGTGACTTAGAATCAAGGGTGTGTGAAGCTAACGTTAATTAAGTCCGAGATTAAAAGATTGTTGAGAAGCTTGAAAGGTAGGGATTTTATTACTCATCTTTTGTAAGGTTTTTATGGAAGTAAAATTGATTGTTTTCCCACAAGATATATGTATCTATGTTGAACTACTATTATATGAGAATCACATATGAAACTATGACATGAACTCGCTCTGTATTGATTAGCGAGGAACATAATGAATTAACATATGTTGTTATAAATTGGGAAGCATGGTTAGGAAAATTGACTCTATAAATAATGATGGAACATTGAGAAATGGTGAGACGTGAAGAGGGCGACGGTTACGTTTTTGGGCATGAATACCCTTAAAGGTAAAATAGGAGGGAGGTGGCGACGCTCTCTTGGGTCGAAAATCCTAGAACGCACTGTACAGGAATCGACTTGGTGAGGACTCAGGGCTTGATGTCCCCTCACTGGAATACCCTTGGAATGTTTGAAGGGTAGCCAAGCACGCCTATTTGGGCTTCGATAAGTTGAATGATACTTTATGTAATGTGGATACCTAAGAATAATGATGAATATTAATATTGTATATATGTATATGTATGAAACTTGGTAATGATTAACTATGGTATCCACGAAATATGATCATAATAAATCACATAATTTGGATAATGATGAAAACTAACTAACCATGCAGATTTAATGTGATAAAGAATAAAATCTTAAGGTGAGTAATGGTTTTCCCTACTGAGCATGTTGTCGCTTATTTCCTTATATTTTCCTCTTTTTAGGACTCACTAAGTGTGAGATGGTTACAAGAAAAATAGTTGAGGAAGCTATGTAGTTATATTACGTTGGAATTGCTTCGAATGCAAAGAATGATCATCATGATAATGTAAGCATCGATTGTTACTTTCTCTGACTGTGTTAAGATTTGTTGAGGGTTGAAATGATGATGATGACAGTTGTATATTATTCAAATTTACGATACTACATTAAACTGTGGTTTATTTATTTGTTTATGTTTTATTTTTATTTTAAGAGTTTCTATTTAAGTCCCGGGTAAATTACTTTGATGTTTTATCTTTATTTTTTGATTTTTATTTTATTTATTTAAAAACTGTTAACCCCTATATAGGGGCGTTACAGCCTCATCGTGCAAGCTTGGACATTTCCCCTCGTCCAATTTAGAGCGAGGCGGCCGAGAGCATCGCAATCGGCGTTCCTCACAGTGGCAAAAATTGGAGCCGTTCGATCTCTAGTGAGGGGCGGTGGAATGGTGAAATTAGGTGAGGGGTTTCACTTCTCGTGGCGGTCTAAATTGAAAGGTGGCAGTGGTGTACCTCACCGCCGCCGTGAGCGGTGGTTCTAAAGACGGCTCGACGGTAGAAATAGGGCAACTCCGACGAAGCTTTTCTGGCCAAAATCGAGCTGGGAGAGTGGTACCATCTTGCTCCTCTCCTCATGCTGAGTCCATAGACACCAAAATCACGTCAATTGGTGGGCGGCTCGACACACTGTTGGACTCAACTCGACGAGAGCTTTCCAATGGTGTATGAGGTGTCGAAAATAGAGTCCAAAATCTTGGACTGATGTTTGAGGAGAGAGAGAGAAAATATAGAGAGAGAAAGTAGAGAGAGTTGATATTTTTTTTTTTGAATTTTCCTTTTTTTTCTTTCTCTCTTCACTTTTATAAAAAATTTGTGGTCTACACAGTCCAATTCTGTACCATGTGACCTTAAACAGTCTAATTCTTACACTGCATTACTTTTGCAATGTAATTTTTAAACTGCATAACTTTATCGATATACTTTCTTACACTGTATTATTCTAATACTGTATAATTTTTCATGTTATTATATAATATTTTTCCTTAAACTGTATTTTTCAGCTTAATATAATCTTAATTTAATGCATTTTTAATGCATTAAAAATTCTCGGTTGTTACAACACGGTTTTGAGGTGAATGTAGTTGAAGACTGTGTATATCACAAGCTAAGTGGGAGTAAATATATCTTCTTGATTTTATATGTCGATAACATTTTGCTAGCAAGCAGTGATATGAGCTTACTACATGAAACCAAGAACTTTCTCACTAAGAATTTTGAGATGAAAGATTTTGAAAATGCATTTTTTGTATTAGGCATACAGATATCGCAAGATTGCTCTCGAGGTATCCTTAGGTTATTACAAAAAGGCTATATTGAAGAGGTTTTAAGTATATTTGGCATGAAGGGTTGTTCATTAGGAGCTACGGTCGTAGCTAAAGGAGACAAGTTTAGTCTCGGTCAATGCCTCAAGAATGACCTTAAAAAGAAAGAGAAGCAAAAGATTCTTTATGTATCGACAATAGGAAGTCTAATGTATGTTCAAGTATGTACACGTTTTCACATAGCATTTATAGCGGGAGTATTGGACAGATATTTGAGTAACCTAAGAATAGATCATTGGAAAGTAGCCAAATAGGTTATGCGTTATTTGTAGAGAACAAAAGACTTCATGCTCATCTATCGGAGATCAGATAGTTTGGAGATTATTTGGTATTTCGATTCTGATTTTGCTAGATACCAAGATAGTAAGTGATCCATGTTAGGCTATATTTATATGCTAGCTGGAGGAGCTATATCCTGCAAGAGTGCTAAGCAAATAATTATAGCTTCTTCAACCATGGCTGTAGAGTTCATAGCATGTTATGAGACATATAATAATAGGATATCGTTACAAAAATTTGTCACAAGGCTGTGTGTGGTAGATGGTATTGAAAGGCAATTAAAGATAAACCGTGACAATAAATCAACAATACTATATTCTAACAACAACAGAAACTCTACAAAGTCAAAGCATATTGACATCAAGTTTTTGGTTGTTAAGGAGAGAGTTCAAAGTGGTCAAGTTTCGATAGAACATACAAGGATAAACTCTATGCTTGTGGATCCACTAACCAAGGGTTTACCACCCAAGGTCCTTCATGAGCACAATGCTCATACGGGTGTTGATTTATTTGATGATACTTTGGTTTAGTGGGAGTTAACTTTGGATGATTCTATGTTTTACTTACATATTTATATATTTTGATTTTCTACAGAATAAAGTAGATGGTTTATGGTTTATCTCTGAATTTGTTAATTTATTTTCTATATGTGGTTTTTGCATTGTGTTTGAAAGATTTCAGATTGATCTTACTAAAGATTAAAGTAGGACCAATGGAAAATAGACATATTTGAGATCACATAGCATGTAATTCCCATGCAACCCATCCATACTTAATCTATGTCATTGAATATGTTGGTATGGTGACCATTGAAGGTTTAATTACAATTATGTGTGACAAAAGCCGCCTTGATTCCATACTAATATAAGAGATAGACCATATTGAAATTAAAGTAAAGTCTAAAGATAAATATCATATAGATGCACACCTAAAGAATATACAATATAATTGTTTCAAGAATTATATGTAGCTCAAGTGAGAGATTGTTGAGAATTTGCATTTCCCATTATATGGGCAAATTATAATATATCAATTATATTACGGTTATTTATTTATAATGGGCTTTTTTATTAAGTGGTCTAATTAGGAAAAGCCCATGGAGTTCTACTAGGTATGGGTTTAAAAAGTAAATACCCAATATTGATCCCATCTAGAGAGAGAATCCATTGAAGAATTAAAGAGATTTGACCAAGTAAGACAATAAATCGTTCATCAATCATCATCGTTATTCCATTAAAGAATTGGTTGCTACTTCCATGGATATATATATTTATTCTTCAACTTGAATCTTAGTAATTTGGCATGATTTGATCTTAAGACTGTATTACTGCTTTTTAAGGGTTCTACATAATTAAGGATGTCTAGATTAAAGATTTTTAGCAAAGTTATCAACTTGTCACTCTTTTATTGGTCAATGTTTAAAATATTCCTACAATTTATAAAATTTATTCAAAAATTAAGATCAAAATTGATATTTTTAACATTACTCTTGCTTGTTTAACTTTGTAATGTCTACTAGTAAGAAGCATGCGCCTTACGTGTGTATTCTTCACATTTTTTTGGGAAACAAAAAAAATACATCCTATAAAATTTAGTTTTGCCTTATTACTTTTCCAATCGTTTGGTTTAGTAAAAAAAAAAAAAAAAGTTAAAGCAAAAAATATTTAAAAAGAAAAAAAAGTTGTTAGTTGGAAAATTTAAGAGGAAAACAAAAAAAAAAAAAACACAAAAATGAGAAAATGAACCAAAAATGTAAATAGGAAAAAAGAAAAAAAAAGCAAGAAGTAAAAATTGATTAAATAAATAAGCAAAAGGCAAAAAGAAAAAGAAAGAAAAAAAGAATAAAAAACCCATGTCACATGTCAACTTCAATGTGTAAAAACAGATTCACAGTTTTGTATATAAAAAAATGTCTCCCAAGATATGAAAAATATAAAGCAAATTTCAATAGTTTCTCCGATATCAGCATTTTTTCCAAAAATATTAACATTTTCTATAATATTTTCTCCAATATCAACATTTTTTTGCAAAGTTTTTGTGAAGTAAACCTTGAAGATTTTCACCAATATTCATTTTTTTTATCCTCCTCAAAATTCTTCACTCAACCACACCCTCGCTCCCAAATCACCCACTTTTCGGCCCAAACACCAAAGTCAAAAAAGAAAAAAGCAAGCAAGAACCCACTGTCAGGTTCAACCAGCGCTGCACAAGCGTAAACTTTT
>CAMOHE010050144.1:0-41231 GCA_946598075.1 Artocarpus hirsutus
ACAACCAAGCTGCTCTCAGTATTGCAAAGAATCCTGTGCACCATGATAGGACGAAACACATCGAAATTGATCGACACTTCATCTCAGAAAAGATTGAAAAAGGAATTATGCAGCTGATCTATACTCCTACGAAATCTCAAATAGCAGACATTCTCACTAAAGCTCTTCCAAGAACTAACTTTGAAGAACTGAGTCACAAGCTGTGTTTGTACGACATTTACAACGCAGCTTGAGGGGGAGTGTTGAAAATCTTCCAAAGTTAGAATCCAGATTCTAGGGATTAAACAAGGAAATATTTAGCTGATTGACAGCTATAGAATCAGGATTTATTGGGTTGTAATTTGACAATTCTTCCTTTCCTAGTTTAGTTTTTCTTTCCGTTATTAGATTAGAAAAGTCAACCGCTGTACCACTATATATGTAGCATCTATGTATAATTTTGATTCAGAGAAATAAGAAATATTCAATATTCTCTCAAAACTCTCTCAAAACTTTCAGAAGGAAGGAGGGGAGTCAGGCTTGAAACACCACTGAATGAAGTAACAGCGCTAAACACCATGGCCTCAGCAACAACTACTGGAAATTCTAACAAAACTGAAACTCCAAGGGCCTCGAAGAACATGATCAAACCTTCAAACAGTAGTAGAGCGAACCTATTTTGTAACTATTGCAAGAAAACAGGGCATACCAAAGATATAACCTGGAAACTTCAGAGAAAAAACAACCAGCAGCAGCAGTCTCTGATGTGTAACCGAGTCCCCAACATCGCTTGCACTGAAGAAGACACCACTAATGCCGAAGTGAATGGACTGAACAAGGAAGAGATTGAAAAACTCCGAAGCTTCTTTACTACAATTGAAAAACCAGTAGGTTCATACTCTGTCGCCCAATCAGATAAGTTTTCCTTAACTCATTCCTTGAGTAATTTGAAGAACAGTTTTCTTGGAATCTGAGTAGTTGACTCAGGAGCCACTGACCATATGACTAATTCTTCCAATATTTTTTCATCTTATACACCGTGTTCTGGCAGCCAAAAAATAAAAGTCGCCGATGGAACCTTAGCTACCATTGTTGGAAAAGGAACCATAAATCTCATGCCTTCTTTTTCCGTAAAATAGGTTCTTCATGTTCCCAAATTGTCCATAAATTTATTATCAATTCAAAAACTTACCTCTGACCTGAATTGTAAAGTGATTTTTTATCCCATATATTGTGAAATTCAGGACCAGGAAACGGGAAAGATGATTGGGCGTGCTAAGGAACAGGAAGGGCTTTACTACTTGGACACTAGTGGTGGCAATGGTGAAATCAGTTAAATCCCGCAGTCATATGTGTCAGAAACCCACTCTGCTCGAAAGGCTCAAATTTTGCAACATCATATTAGAATGGGTCATCCATCTTTTGCTTTGTTAAAAACTATCTTTCCTTTGTTATTCCATAAGATTGATGTTAAAAATTTCAATTGTGAGTTGTGTCAAATGGCAAAACACCATAGAGTTTCATATCCTTTAAGCAATTCAATAACATCTTTACCTTTCTCTTTAATTCATACTGATGTGTGGGGACCCTCTAGAATTTCAAACATTAATGGCGCTCGCTAGTTTGTTTCATTCATAGATGATTTTTCAAGGACTACTTGGTTGTTTTTGATGAAAAACAAATCTGATGTGAGTATGATTTTTCCTATGTTTCATAAAATGGTTCTCACTCAATTTGGAGTTTGTATTAAACATATTCAATCTGATATGCGAGAGTATTTAATCAAGTCATGTCACCATTCCTCCAAGAAAGAGGAATAATCCATGAGTCCTCTTGTGTTGATACCCCCAACAAAATGGGATTGCAGAGAGAAAAAATCGTCATCTTCTTGACATCACTCGTGCCTTGTTATTCGAAAAAAATGTGCCTAAATTCTATTGGGGAGAAGCCGTTCTAACAGCCACATATTTGATTCATCGTTTGCCCAGTAGAGTGTTAGGAAACAAGTCACCTATAGATGTTCTCTCCACTCACTTTCCAGAAGTTAAGAGAACCCAACTTCCATTAAAAACCTTTGGTTGCATAGCTATGTCCATATCTCGCAAAAAAACCAAAATAGCAAAGTCGATCCAAGAGCTCTCAAGTGCATCTTCCTAGGATACATCAACACAAAAGGGGTATAAATGTTATCACCCAACTTCAAAGAAATTTTTGGTATCTAAAGATGTCACTTTTGCCGAAAACCAAAGTTTTTATGATCCAAGTTGTCCTCTAGGGGACATGAGGATTGACGACAACCTTGATTTCCTTAATTTTGATCTATCCAGTTCGGTTCTTACAACACCTAACCAATTTAGTCTTCATCATGAGCATCCAGCAAGCCCACCCAGTCAAGGAGAAACAACCCCGTCTAGTCCTGTCAGTGAAACTAGTCCTGTTCAAGGTTTTTTTCCAAATCAGTCGAGTCCTACCTGTGAGCCCAGTGAAATTCGTCCACAGTCCACTGTTCCACTGCAAGTGTACTCAAGGAGAAGGCCAAATCCTAAACCCGTGCAAAACCAATCATCTGAATCAAATCCAGGTAATGAATTTAACTCTTCTTCACTACCTGAGAATCATGATCTTTATATTCCTATTGCTTTAAGGAAAGGAACACGGAAATGTACCCGACAACCCATAGCCAACTTCATTTCACACGACCAGCTCTCCTCGTCCCATAGAACCTTTCTCACCAAATTAAACACCATTGAGATTCCAAAAACTGTTCAAGAAGCACTTGGGAATGGGGAGTGGAAAAAGGCCATGATTGAGGAAATGAGAGCACTTGAGAAAAATAATACTTGGGAAATTGTGGAGTTGCCTAAAGGGAAGAAAGTGATTGGGTGTAAGTGGGTATTCAAAGTGAAATATAATGCGGATGGGACTCTTGAGAGATATAAGGCCAGGCTCATTGCCAAGGGTTACACTCAAACATATGGGGTAGATTACATGAAGACATTTGCCCCTGTAGCCAAAATAAACACCATTTGAATCTTGCTATCACTGGCAGCTAACCTAAACTGGACTTTGCAACAATTTGATGTAAGAATGCTTTTCTACATGGGGACCTGGAGGAGGAAGCCTACATGGAGGCCCCACCTGGATTCAACCAAAGCTTTGGAACCAACCATGTTTGCAAGCTCAAAAAGGCTTTATATGGCTTAAAACAGTCCCCAAGAGTATGGTTTGGAGGATTTGCAAAAGCCATGGAGAAAATGAAGTATAAACAATCTCAAGGAGATCACACTCTTTTTGTCAAAAGATCAACAGCTAGGAAAGTCACTGCTCTAATTGTGTACGTCGATGACATAATTGTGGCAGGTGATGACACAGGAGAAATTGAGAAGCTAAAGACTCATCTCTCAAGGGAGTTTGAAGTAAAAGACCTAGGAAAGCTTAAGTATTTCCTAGGAATAGAAGTTGCTCACTCGAAGCTTGGGATTTTCATCTCTCAGCAAAAATATATTCTGGATCTACTCAAAGAAACTAGCATGCTCGGATGCAAGCCATCTGAAGTTCCCATTGACTACACTCACAAGTTAAAAAAGCCATTGATAGTCCAGAAGTGGACAGAGGAAAGTACCAAAGACTGATTGGTAAACTCATCTATCTGTCACATACCAAGCCAGACGTTACTTATGCTGTGAGTGTTCTAAGTCAATTCATGCATGCTCTACGTGAAACCCACCTAGAAGCTGCATACAAGACTTAGTACTTGAAGGCCACTCCAGGAAAAGGAATCCTATTCAAGAGAAATAACAGACTTGACTTAGAAGCAAACACAGATGCAAATTGGGCAGGATCAATCATTGATAGAAGATCTACCACAGGCTACTGCACTTTCCTAGGAGGAAACCTGATAACTTGGAGAAGCAAGAAGCAAACAGTAGTCTCCAGATCAAGTGCAGAGGCTGAATTCCGTGCAATGGCTCAAGGCACATGTGAATTACTTTGGATAAAAATTGTCCTTAGTGATTGGGGGATCAAGTGGGAAGGACCAATAAAGCTATTCTGTGACAACAAGTCTGCCATCAGCATTGCACATAATCCGATCCAACATGACCGAACTAAGCATGTGGAAATCAACCGATATTTCATCAAGGAAAAACTCGAAAGTGGTCTAATTTGCACTCTCTATGTTCCTACAAACAGGCAACTGGCAAACATCCTGACCAAGGGTCTATCTATTACCACATTTCAAAGCATCACCAACAAGTTAGGAATGGAAAACATCCACTCACCAGCTTGAGGAGGGGTGTTGACAAATCTGCATGATTTGTAAACTCGGATTTTAAGGGAATTTGTTCCCTAATTTCCCGAGTCAATGCAAGCTAGAAAGTTGACAAATCTGCATGATTTGGTCCCTAATTTCCTACATGATTTGTTCCCTAATTTCTCAAGTCAATGCAAGCTGAAAAAATTTTGTTATTAGGCCTTAATTTGTGTAATTAGTGCTACATAATTTGTTACCATAAATAGCTCCTAAATAGACTATTCTTGTAATCTATATATAGGCTGTATAGTTTATCCTTTAGAAATATATCATAACAATTCGTTCAAAAACTATACACAATCTTTTGCTCCAAAACCCACCCTTCAAGTCTTTTGTTGGTTACTTGCCCTAGGGGAACTAAACACCCACGACTTATTGCAGCATAGGAATCCTTTCCTTACAATTTCCCAGGCTGGTGTGCTTTATGCAAAGGTGGGGAAGAAACAACAAATCATCTGTTTCTTTGTTGACCCTTCTCTCAGTGGATTTGGTTTAAATTCCTCAATGAGTGTGGTTTTGCATGGGTTTCCCCTAAGGATTGAAAGGATATACTTCTATTACCTCCCCCATCCAGTTTTTCTTCTAGTGGAAGAATCCTTTGGAGGAATGCCTTATTAGCTTGTCTCTAGGGAATCTGGTTAGACAA
This sequence comes from Artocarpus hirsutus, assembly GCA_946598075.1. Classification (NCBI taxonomy): domain Eukaryota; kingdom Viridiplantae; phylum Streptophyta; class Magnoliopsida; order Rosales; family Moraceae; genus Artocarpus; species Artocarpus hirsutus. The sequence goes on from CAMOHE010050144.1 coordinate 4,938, forward strand.
AAACAATCTTTAACGAGATCGAGGAAGAAAGTTCTGCCTTATGGGATAGGATTAAATTTCAGGTTTCTTCATGGATCTATAGGGATAAAGAGGTTGGTAGCCCTAGTTTCACGGATTTGGTTAGGAGTTGGGGCTCCTTTTTTGTAACTCCACCTTTTTGTTTTTGAGGAAATCTCTTCCTCTTCTCTTTGTACATTAAATTTCTTATAATATTCAGTTTCTTGTTAGGCAACACATTTAGTGGCTTGGGAGCAGGTTTGTCTACAAAAGAAGTCTGAAGGTTTGGCGATCCACAATATAGTGTTTAGGAATAAAGCACTCTAAGCAGATGGCTTTGGAGATTCCCTTTCCAAAAGGATTCGCTGTGGCATAAGGTCGTAAAGGGGAAATACGTGTTGAAAGTCAACAAATGGGAGTCTGGATCTGCAGATAGAGTCACTTTTCGGTGTCCATGGAAGGCTATTCCCTTTTTCTCTGAAGATTTTTTCCAGCAAATGATGTGAAAGGTTGGTTGTGGGATGTGGTTAGATTTTGGGAAGGCGGTTGGTGTGGTGGGATCCCTTTCTCAGTGAAATTTCCAGCTCTCTACAAATTATCCTCTCATCGCATTGAACCAATCAATCATTTTCTGTCCAACCCTACTCAGGAGTAGTCTGAACGCATTCTATGGGACTTTAAATTGCCTAGAAATCTTACTGAAACTGTGCTTTTGAACGTTCCAGAGCTAGTTATTCTATTGGAAGATTTCCAACATTGTGGCAGGGTCCAAGATAGGAGAGTGTGGGAGCTAGATAGTACGAAGTTTTTTACCATTAAATCTTATTTGAATTATTTAGTTGAGGATATTGACTCCCCCCCCCCCCCTTCAATTTCTCTAATCTGATTTGGAAAACTAGCATTCCTTCCAAAGTTCAAGTGTCTTGTTGGTTGCTGCTTCTTGAAAAAATGAATACTAGTGATTTAATACAACATAGAAATCCGTTCCCCTCAATTTCTCCGAAGTTGCAGGTTTCATGTAAGAATAGTGGAGAAACTGTGGACCATTTATTTTTACATTGTATATTTACATACAAAGTATGGTGTTTTTGTTAAAAGGAGTTAGGAATTAACTGGGTGATCTCGAAGCACTGCAAAGAACTTTTTTAGCCTTTCTTTTGGATTGGGGCAGGTTGGAGGAGAAGACAATTGGCAAAGGTTGCTGTTTTAGCTGTACTTTGGGGTATGTGGTTGGAGAGGAATAATCATATTTTGGAAGAGCATGAGAAAGAACCCGCTGTCGTCTGGGATAGATTTCGTTTTTGGGTGAGTTTAGTAGACTTTTGTCTTCTGATCTCATGGGAGGATGGGAGTTGTCTTTGTAATTTTTGGTCGTTTTTGTATCGCATTTTTCTAGTTTAGAGTACGGACTCTCCTTTTGGTAGTTCCTCTTCAGTTTTGACCCTTTTTGAGAAAATCTATTCCTTTATTTGTGCACCATTTTTATTCTAATCTATACTATTTCTAGTTTCTTTTCCCAAAAAAAAAAGGTTTTAATAAGAGAGGGACTGAAATATTGCCATATAGGGATTAAGTTTTGTAATTTGGTTAGAAGGAAGCACAGGAATTTTTGAAGACATAACGGCAAAGAATGCGAGTTGTGAGAGACAATGAAGTTCTAGTTTGAGATTTAGTTTTATGAAGATAAAAGATTTCAGGAATTTTTAAATCTCAAATTTGGTTGGGGAGTGGCCTTTGTTAATGTGGTCTCTTCTTTTTGTTTAGTTTGGATTAGCTATATTCACTCTATCTCCCCCTCTCTCTTTTTTTGGCTAAATGGTATTAGCCCAGTTGGTAAGAATGGAGTGGGTTAAAGGGGAGATCTTAGGAACAGCTAGCATTATATGGAAAGAAAAATACTCTTTTTTTTAAGACAATATCATTTCTGATTAGAAATTTACGTACAAGTAGAATAGGAGAGGAGTTCACCGAGAAACAACACATGTAACACTACAACACTGAAACCAAGAGAGGAGGGGGGTGGGAGGCGTGGGCTTTTAAATTCCTTACCAGATGAAAGCTAATTTCTGTGTTCCTCCGAGAAACAACGCACGTAATGCTATAAAACTGAACCCCAACCCACAAGGTAGGCAAGCATTTAAATTCCTTTTTGTGATGAACCCAAATAGCCATATATCGTTAGGAAGAATGTGGTGTTATATGGGATACGATCAGATGCTAGACACTTATGGCTATAATTTTCTCTTTTTTCCCCTAGTTCTTCTAGGCAGACATCCTATCCTCCTTTTTTTTTGCTACATAAGTGGTTTCAGTAGAAGTGGTGTTTCTTTTGCCCACGCATGTGTCTGTGCATGCATGTGTGCGTGTTTTTCTGTGTCACAGCATGATCATCATGCACAAAGTCATCTTCTGATAACTTCTACTTATCCCCTATCCCATGCCACAACTTTCCTCGAAGATTCTCTGTTTCTATACCTATGCAGTTTGCCCCATTAGAAACAAATATAATTAAAATCTAGCATCAACCAAGTTCCATACGTGGAAGAAAATAACAATAACAAGTATAATCAAACATTTCATATGAGCGTGCACCTTTTTTTATCAAAGTTACCATTCCCCTGAATACGCATTGTGGCACCATCGCTAACACCAGCTGGGATGATAAGGTTCATCGTCCGCTTACACTGCACTTGACCACTGCCTCCACATCTTTGACAATAATTCGTGATTATCTTGCCATCTCCACCACACTTTCCACACGTAGAAACCTAATTATCAAACATTATGCAGCATATATCAAAGACAGTCAAATGCTGCAGAAGCATAAGAATGAAGAAAATATATGGTGATTATCTTGCATCTCAACCACACTTTCCACTAGTAGAAACCTAATCATCATCAACCACTTCGCAACATACTTTAAAGACAACTAGTCAAAAACTAAAAAAGCATATACAAGGAAAAGTGACATATCCCTGATCAACATCCAGTCAAATAAGTAAAACTGGTAAATGTTTATTATGCTAGATTGTTGAACAAATAAAGCAGCTGTGGGTGTGAAAGTCATGGGCTGGACTGGCTCAAGAAGAGAGATGGCTCTAGTAAGAATCAAGTTTCTTGATATTCAAAACCGCTTCATCCCGAGGCATGTCAAGGGACTAGTGAGGGAAGGCGAAATTCTCACCTTGCTTGAGTCAGAGAGAGAAGCAAGGAGGTTTCGTTGATGGTTTTTTCCTATTGTTGATTGCAACCCTTTTTCTAAGATTTGTTTACTGGCATACTACTTTGTGTTAGTGTGTTGAGGGGGAGGACGTTATCCGTCATGTCATTTTACTTCTATGTTTGGAACACAAAGCAGCTATAGATGTAGGACTTATTCATGCTAGATGTATATTAGCTTGAGCACAATCCAGAAATACGTATTCAACTTGGCATAATAATAGATATAACGACAATTAAGATGTTAACATGGAGCTGTACGACAATTAGAAAAGAATATCCTGTCACAGCAAGCAGCATGTTTAATATTTGGCTTTCAATATTCAATAACAGAAGACAATGAAACAAACTCAAAGTTTCCCCATCAGTAAGCTTAAACCAAAAAAAAAAAAAAAAAGAGATCAATAGCATATCCCAGTTATTTTTTATTTTTTTTTTTTATAAGGAACTCAATAGATATCCTAATTTTACTTTCTTTGAGATTCAACAGTAAATTTTGATTTATACTTTGGTTTACACTTCAATAACCAGATTATGTGTAAAGAGTAGTTACTAAGTTTTGTTCACCTGTTTGAGCTTAGTTCCAGCTAGGACTTTCGGAATCCTATACCATGTAACTGCATGTTAACAAAATGCAGCTAAACCAAGTTGCCTATTGATATTTGTTGACAAATCTACATGATTTGTAAACTCGGATTTTAAGGGAATTTGTTGCCTAATTTCCCGAGTCAATGCAAGCTGGAAAAATCTTGTAATAAGGCCTCAATTTGTGTAATTAGTGCTATATATTTTGTTACCATAAATAGCTCCTAGGTAAACTATTCTTGTAATCTATATATAGGCTGTATAGTTTATCCTTAAAAATAATATCATAACAATTCGTTCATGGTATCGGAGCTTTTGTGGGCTTATTCTTCTTGCCCTTTTTTGCTAAAAACTCCCCCCAATATCTATTTCCTTCCTGCATTTTTCTGATCAAAAAAATAAGTCTGAAACTTCCAGCATAAACACTCCCAATACTGAGCCCATTTTAAGCCAGTCCTCTCAACAATTTTCTGGTGAATACCAAATTTTACAGCCCTCGTTTAGGCTCAATGGCCGTAATTATCTCGTATGGTCACAAATCGTGAGAGCTTTTCTAAAGGGTAAGGGAAAACTAAGTAATTTGCCGGGTCCAATTTCGAAAGAGAGTGATCCAAAATTTGCTGCTTAGAACATAAAAGAATCATTGATCATGTCATGGCTTTGGAACTCAATGGTGCCCGAAATCAGCGAGACGTGCATGTTTCTCACAACCGCGAAGGACATATGGGATACGATGAAACAAACTTAGTCAAAGGTTCGTGATGCAGCCCTTATTTTTGAAATCAAAACAAAGATTCACTCAACCAAACAAGGTACTCTCTCTGTCACTGATTACTATAACAAAATGAAAGACCTTCAGTTAGAACTCGATTACTATCAAAATATTAAGATGAAGTACAATGAGGACGTAGCCATGATGCTAAGATTTGTTGAAGGAGAAAGAGTCTACGAGTTTCTAACTGGACTAAATGTCGAATCCGACCAAGTACGTGTCCAAATACTTGGGAAAGAGTCTCTACCGAGCCTGAGTGAAGCTTTTTCCACCATTCGAAGTGAAGAATGAAGGAGGGGAGTCATGCTTGAAACACCACTAAATGAAGTAACAGCGCTAAACACCATGGCCTCAGCAATAACCACTGGAGATTCTACCAAAAATGAGACTCCAAGGGCCCTGAAGAACATGACCAGACCTTCAAACAACAGTAGAGAGAATCTATTTTGTAACTATTGCAAGAAAACAGGCCATACCAAAGATATTTGCGGGAAACTTCAGAGAAAAAACAACCAGCAGCAACAAAACAACCAGCAGCAGCAGTCTCTAACGCGTAACCGAGTCGCCAACGTCACCTGCATCGAAGAAGACGCCACTAATGCCGAAGGGAATGGACTCAACAAGGAATAGATTGACAAACGCCGAAGCTTCCTTGTTGCAATTGAAAAACCAGTTGGTTCATGCTCTATCGCTCAGTCAGGTAAGTTTTCCTCAACTCATTCCTCGAGTAATTCGAAGAACAGTTTTCTTGGAATCTGGGTAGTTGACTCAGGAGCCACTAACCATATGACTAATTCTTCCAACATTTTTTCAAAAACCCACTCTACTCGAAAGGCTCAAATTTGGCTACATCATATTAGAATGGGTCATCCATCCTTTTTTTTGTTAAAAACTATCTTTCCTTTGTTATTCCATAAGACTGATGCTAAAGATTTCAATTGTGAGGTGTGTCAAATGGCTAAACACCATAGAGTTTCATATCCTTTAAGCAATTCAATAACACCTTTACCTTTCTCTTTAATTCATACAGATGTGTGGGGACCTCTAGAATTTCAAACATTAATGGGGCTCGTTGGTTTGTTTTATTCATAGATGATTTTTCAAGGACTACTTGGTTGTTTTTGATGAAAAACGAATCTGATGCGAGTATGCTTTTTCCTATGTTTCACAAAATGGTTCTCACTCAATTTGGTGTTTGTATTAAACATATTCGATCTAATAATGCGAGAGAGTATTTCAATCAAGTCATGTCACCATTCCTCCAAGAAAAAGGAATAACCCATGAGTCCTCTTGTGTTGATACCACCAACAAAATGGGATTGCAGAGAGAAAAAATCATCACTTTCTTGACATCACTCGTGCCTTGTTATTCTAAAAAAATGTGCCTAAATTCTATTGGGGAGAAGCTGTTCTAATAACCACATATTTGATTAATCGTTTGCCCAGTAGAGTGTTAGGAAACAAGTCACCTATAGATGTTCTCTCCACTCACTTTCTAGAAGTTAAGAGAACCCAACTTCCATTAAAAACCTTTGGTTGCACAGCCTATGTCCATATCCTGCAAAAAAACCAAAATAGCAAACTCGATCCAAGAGCTCAAGTGCATCTTCCTAGGATACTCATCAACACAAAAAGGGTATAAATGTTATCTCCAGGCTTCAAAGAAATTTTTGGTATCTAAAGATGTCACTTTTGCTGAAAACCAAACTTTTTATGATCCAAGTTGTCCTCCGGGGGACATGAGGACTGAAGACAACCTTGATTTCCTTAATTTTGATCTATCCAATTCAGTTCTTACAACACCAAACGAATTTAGCCTTGATCATGAGCATCCACCCACTCAAGGAGAAACAGCCCCGTCCAATCTTGTCTGTGAAACTAGTCCTGTTCAAGAGTCTTTTCCAAATCAGTCAAGTCCTACCTGTGAGCCCAGTGAAATTCGTCCACAGTCTACTGTTCCACTGCAAGTGTACTCAAGGAGAAGGCCAAATCCTAAACCCGTACAAAACCAATCATCTGAATCAAATTCAGGTACTGAATCTAACTCTTCTTCACTGCCAAAGATTCATGATCTTTATATTCCTATTGCTTTAAGGAAAGGAACACAAAAATGTAGCCAACACCCCATAATCAACTTCATTTCATACGACCATCTCTCCCCATCCCATAGAACCTTCCTCACCAAATTAAATACCATTAAGATTCCAAAAACTGTTCAAGAAGCACTTGGGAATGGGGAGTGGAAAAAGGCCATGATTGAGGAAATGAGAACACTTGAGAAAAATAATACTTGGGAAATTGTGGAGTTGCCTAAAGGGAAGAAAGTGATCGGGTGTAACTGGGTATTCACAGTAAAATATAATGCGGATAGGACTCTTGAGAGATATAAGGCCAGACTCATTGCCAAGGGTTGCACTCAAACATATAGGGTAGATTACATGGAGACATTTGCGCCTGTAGCCAAAATAAACACCATTCAAATCTTGCTATCATTGGCAGCTAACCTAAACTGGACTTTGCATCAATTTGATGTAAAGAATGCTTTTCTACATGAGGGCCTGGAAGAGGAAGCCTACATGGAGGCCCCACCTGGATTCAACCAAAGCTTTGGAACTAACCATGTTTGCAGGTTAAAAAAGGCATTATATGGCTAAAAGCAGTCCCCAAGAGCATGATTTGGAAGATTTGCAAAAGCCATGGAGAAAATGAAGTATAAACAATCTCAAGGAGATCACACTCTTTTTGTCAAAAGATCAATAGTTGGGAAAATCACTGCTCTAATTGTGTACGTCGATGACATAATTGTGACAGGTGAGGACACAGGAGAAATTGAGAAGCTGAAGACTCATCTCTCAAGGGAGTTTGAAGTAAAAGACTTAGGAAAGCTTAAGTATTTCCTAGGAATAGAAGTCGCACACTCAAAGCTTGGGATTTTCATCTCTCAGCAAAAATATATTCTGGATCTACTCAAAGAAACTGGCATGCTCGGATGTAAGCCATTTGAAGTTCCTATTGACTACACTCACAAGTTGGGAGAAGCCATTGATAGTCCAGAAGTGGACAGAGGAAGGTACCAAAGATTGATTGGTAAACTAATCTATCTATCACATACCAGGCCAGACATTGCGTATGCTATGAGTGTTCTAAGTCAATTCATGCATGCTCCACGTGAAACCCACCTAGAAGCTGCATACAAGACTCTCCAGTACTTGAAGGCCACTCCAGGAAAAGGAATCCTATTCAAGAGAAATGACAGACTTGACTTAGAAGCATACACAGATGCAGATTGGGCAGGATCAATCATTGACAGAAGATCTACCATAGGCTACTGCACTTTCCTAGGAGGAAACCTGATAACTTGGAGAAGCAAGAAGCAAACAGTAGTCTCCAGATCAAGCGCAGACGCTGAATTCCATGCAATGGCTCAAGGCATATGTGAATTACTTTGGATAAAAATTGTTGTAGGGGATTCTTGTTCAGATTTGGTGGTTAAGGGTTAGTTATATGTCATTATTTTCTCTATTTATTTAGAAAATAAATTTATTAGTAAATCTAGGAGGAAAACGGCTTGCGTGCCTTAAATGTTGGGTAGTTAGATTTTCTTCCTGATTTATAGGGATTTAAGATTTTGTTCAACCTCTTTAAATACCGTCAGTGTATTGGAATAAAATATAATAACAAGAGCTAGTTATTTCGCTCTAAAAGTTACATGGTATCCGAGCCAGTCCTCTACATCGCCAAACCCTAAAATTACTGCGATAAGCACTGAGAAAACGAGCCAAAGTTCAAAGCAGGTGACGTCCTTGTCATCATCGTCCCAAGCGCCGCCCTCTGCTCAGATGACTACCGTTTCACAAACCTTTGCAGATGAACAGTCACTACAGATAACGAATCACAAATTGGATGGAAAAAATTTCCTCCAATGGTCACAATCAATCCTTCTAGTGATAAGTGGACGTGGGAAGATGGGTTACATCTCAGGAGAGATTCAAAAACCCAATCCTGGTGATCCTTCATATGCTTCATGGGAACCCAACAATTCTATCGTTATGGCCTGGTTGATCAACTCCATGGAATCCCACATCAGTCGCACCTATCTCTTCCTTCGTATAGCAAAGGCCATTTGGGACGCAGTACGTGAGAACTACTCAGACCTTGAAAACGCCTCTCAAGTATTTGAGATAAAAAATAAACTCAAAGACATGCGACAGGGCAGCCTTGATGTGACTGAATATTACAACTCCCTTCAAACTTTATGGCAGGAACTCGACATGTATTATGAAGCTAATTGGGGTGATTTGGAGGGGAATGTCAAGTTCAAACATCACCTTGACAAGGAGCGTTTGTATGAGTTTTTAGCTGGTTTGAATAAAGACCTCGATGAAGTCCGTGGTAGGATTTTGGGACGAAGGCCACTTCCATCCATTGGTGAGGCATTCTTAGAGGTGCGACAAGAGGCCAGCAGGCGTCATGTCATGCTTGGAAAAGGAGACCAGCCAATTACAGCAGTTGGGGAACGACCAGCCGAGACTACTACCCTAACAATTAAAACTCTATCTGACCGAACTGGGGGAGATCAAAAAGAGAATCTACGTGCAGGGTGACCTTGGTGCAACCACTGCAACAAAGCTAGTCACACTTGGGAGAAATGCTGGGATCTCCACGGTAGACCAGCAAACTCCAAAGGAAGAAGTTCAAGTAATAGAAGTAAGAGATATCAGGTAGCCAAAGAAAACAAGGCCGAAACATTGGGTACCACTGAAGAACAGGTTAACGTATTTCTGAGCAAGGGCCAGTTAGAGCAACTCCACAAACTTCTGAATCAGCCCATCAACAGTGACTCAACCACTGCAATGTGCAGTTTTGCATAAAAAGGTATGGCTCTTCATGTACAACAAGACTCTGAACAGCCCTGGATATTTGACTCCGGAGCCACCGCCCACATGACAGGTAACCTGTCTTTATTTTGCACTTATAAACCATGTTGTGGAAGCTCACAGGTAAAGGTGCCAGATGGCACTTATTCTGCAATTTTGGGCAAAGGCTCCGTCCGATTGTCAGACAAAATAACCCTTAAACTGGTCTTATATGTACCCAGCTTAGACTGCAACTTAATTTCTGTTAATAAACTAACAAAAGACCTTGGTTGCATTGCTGAATTTTCTCCCACTTGGTGTAAATTGCAGGAGCAAAGATCGGGGAAGACGATTGGGATTGCTAGAGTGGAAGATGAACTCTATTTCTTTGGAGATGGTGGACACACTAGAAAACAAGCTTTGAACATCAAAATTTCACCTTCCTTTGTTTCCAGTGATGATGTAATAAGGCTGTGACACAATAGGTTAGGCCACCCAAATTTTTTTTTACTTAAAACGCTTGTTCCCTAATTTGTTTATCAATAAAAATCCAAGTTCGTTTCATTGTGATTTCTGTCAATTAGCAAAACTATCTCGCACATTGTTCCCTGCTAAAACTTACAGAGAATCTCGTCCATTTGCCTTAATCCATAGTGACATCTGTGTCCTTCTCATGTTAAAAATATTACTGGAAGTCGCTGGTTTATAACCTTTGTTGATGATCATACTAGAGTTTGTTGGCTCTACATCCTTAAGGAAAAATCTGAGGCAAAAAAAACATTTAGAACATTTCACTCTATGATCAAAAACCAGTTTCAAGCAACAATTCAAATACTTCGTACTGATAATGGCAAAGAGTACTTTAATTCACTCTTAGGTGACTATCTAGCAACTAATGGGATAATACACCAAAGTTCCTGTCCTAACACACCACAACAAAATGGTGTCTCAGAACGGAAGAACCGTTATCTTCTTGAAGTTACTAGAGCCTTAATGTTCACCATGAACATACCAAATTACCTTTGGGGTGAAGCAGTTTTAACTGCCTCACATCTTATCAACAGAATGCCTTCTAGAGTGTTAAATTTTAACTCTCCATTGTCAGTTTTGTTAAAGCATTATCCCACATTTCGATCACTTTCTGACCTACCACTCAAAACGTTCGGATGTAGTGTCTTTGTTCATGTGCCTAGTCAACACAAATCCAAGCTCGAACCAAAATCTGTCAAATGTGTGTTCATAGGATATTCTCCCACTCAACGTGGCTTCAAATGTTATTCTCCTACACTTTGACGTGTGTTTGTATCCATGAACGTGTCATTCAATGAATCACAACCGTATTTTTCAAAGCCTTTGCTTCAGGGGGAGACATTAGGAGACTATAAGCCTTGGGAATCATCTGAGTCAGTTACAGATATCTCTTCATCTCACCCTACTCTTCCTATTGTGCCTACGAGTGACCAAGAAACAAGTGAACAATCGAACACTTCAGATACTTTAAATCACTCAAGTCCTTGTCCTTCAACTCGGTTAAATCATCCCAACTTGCTTGTTTACTCACGAAGAAACCATCATCAGGGAAAAGACAAGTTTGAAGCTCAGCAATCTCAAGAGTTGGAACTGGACTTAGCTCCTCATCTTGAGGTATGTGAGTCTGAAACTCATAATGAAGAACCTGCCTCCATTGGTGTCACGGACCTAATTTCTGATGATCTATATTTGCCTATTGCATTTAGAAAGGGGACAAGATCATGCACTCAACACCCAATTTCCAGGTTTGTCTCATATGCAAAGCTGTCTCCAGAATTTCGAGCATTCCCCTCATCTTTGTCCAAAACAGAAATTCCAAAAAGCATACAGGAAGCACTTGCGGATAAAAATTGGAAACAAGCAGTCTTGGAAGAAATGGAAGCTTTGAAAAAAAATGGTACCTGGGAAATTGTTGAGCTACCAAGAGGAAAGAAGACTGTCGGATGCAAGTGGACATTCACGGTAAAACATAATTCAGATGGAAGTGTCAATAGATACAAGGCGAGACTTGTAGCCAAAGGTTTTACACAAACCTATGGCATTGACTATCAGGAGACGTTTGCCCCGATTGCAAAACTCAACACAATAAGGGTCTTACTATCATTAGCAGTCAATCTTGACTGGCCACTCCAGCAACTGGACGTAAAAAATGCATTCCTTAATGGCGACCTACATGAGGAAGTCTATATGGATCTCCCACCAGGATTTGACAAGTAGTCACACTTGGCATGCAGACTGAAGAAATCACTCTATAGACTAAAACAATCTCCAAGAGAGTGGTTTGAAAAATTTACACGAGCAGGAAGAGGCCTTGACTTTGTTCAAGCTCAAACCGATCATACACTTTTTTTCAAGCATTCTCTAGAAGGAAAAGTTGCTATTTTAATAGTGTACGTGGGTGACATAATCATAACAGGGGATAACCAAGAACTTAGAAGATTAAAGAAGTACCTAGCAGAGGAATTCGAGCTCAAAGACCTTGGGACTTTGAGATATTTTTTGGGCATGGAAGTAGCAAGAAGCAATGCTGGGATTATAGTTTCCCAAAGAAAATATGTGCTAGATCTTCTACAAGATTCAGGAATATTGGGATGTAGACCTGCTGACACCCCAACAGTACCAAATGTAAAGCTTGACAATGAAGGAGGTGAAGAAGTGGATCGTAAGCAATACCAAAAACTGGTGGGAAAATTGATTTATCTCTCTCATACAAGGCTAGATATTGCGTGTGCTGTAAGCGTAATTAGTTAGTTCATGCACTCACCCAAGAAGAAACACTTTGAAGCTGTTAACCAAGTATTAAGATACTTGAAAGCTACTCTAGGGAAGGAACTATTCTTCAAGAAAGGTGATCACAGACTAAATGAGATTTACATAGATGCTGATTGGGCAGGGTCAAGTGTTGATAGAAGGTCTACCTCCGGCTACTGTTCCTATGTCTGGGGAAATCTAGTAATCTAGAGGAGTAAAAAACAAACAGTGGTTGCTAGAAGTAGCACAGAGGCTGATTTTCGGGCTTTAGCTCATGGAGTGTGTGCAGGTATTTAGCTAGAAAGACTACTGGGTGAACTAAAAATTTCTTTAGACATGCCTCTGAAGGTATATTGTGATAATAAAGCCGCTGTGAGTATAGCACAAAATCCAGTACACCATGACCGCACTAAGCATGTTGAAGTTGATCGCCACTTCATTAAAGAGAAGGTTGATAGTGGAAGAATCTGTTTGACATATGTTCCAACTGGGGAGCAAGCTGCGGACATTCTTACAAAAGGACTTCACAAGCCAAAGCATGAGGATTTAGTTGGCAAGCTGGGAATGCATGATATCTACACACCAGCTTGAGGGGGAGTGTAGGAATTCTTGTTTAGATTTGGTGGTTAAGGATTAGTTATATGTTATTATTTTCTCTATTTATTTAGAAAACAAATTTATTAGTAAATCTAGGAGGAAAAAGGCCTGCGTGCCTTAAATCTTGGGTAGTTAGATTTTCTTCCTGATTTAGAGGAATTTAAGATTTTGTTCAACCCCTTTAAATACCGTCAGTGTACTTGAATAAATAATAATAATTAGAGCAAGTTATTTCGCTCCAAAAGTTACAGAACAAATTCCAGTTTTCAGCTTATAGCTGTAATATCCCAAAAAACCACAAACTCTGCAAACCTGTGTATGTGTGCGCAACAATATCAGCCAAATGAAGCGTCTGAAGCATCATTTATCCACACTACTAGCTACTCAGGTTATAACAAATATGGTAAGGTAAGCATCATATACACAAGATTTAATGTTAGAGAAGCCTATTTCATTATACCTGAACTTCAAAAGGATCACTGGAAACCATGAGGCGCTCAAAAATCAACACATTTGCTCCATAGGCTATCAAACAATCACATTCCATTTCTCCTACACGTAAACCTGAGGAAAAAAATACAATCAGAACATATCATTAGTTAAGAAAGAATATGTAATTTCACATTTAAATATGTATATGTGCACATATACAAAGATAAAAATAAAAAAATAAAAAAGGAACCTCCATTCCGAGCTCTGCCCTTGGTTGTCTTGTAAGCATGACTCTAAGTTCACTTCCACGAGCATGCATTTTATCCAAGACCTAAACATTACATAGTCGGAGGTTAGTAAAATACAGAGTTAAGAAAAAACATAGGATCAAAATGCTTTAAGTCAGTTGAAACCAACCATATGCTTTAGCTTCTGCCAGTATATCGGTCCCCTGAAAATATATGCTTGTAGCGGGCAGCCTGTAATCCCTGAGGAGAAAAATGAACCAAGATATATGGCTATTCAGTGACAATCAAGAAAAATTTACTACATCATTCAGTTGTATCAATAAAAGAACCCACTAGTTTAGCACAAAGTACCAATAGCTCAGGTATCACCATTTAAGTTATTGAGGTCTTAAGTATCACACCTGAAGATAGTACTCGTAATACTCAATTATTATATCATTAGTAAAATGTCGTTCCACAAGATGCTAGTAATTTCGCAATACTTTAAAAAAAAAATAGAAAAAAGGCCTCAAAATGCCGAAGCTAATTGTACTTCCCACAATAAGTTCACTCTAAAAGATGAGCACCGTTAAACTCTAAAAAAATAAAATAAAATAAAGCAAACTAGTATTAAGTGGCAACTACGAGTGTTCAATTTAAAAAAACAATGTTTTAAATTGAAATTTATTGGCCAAAACCATAGCATTTCCTTTATTGGGGCGGTGGACCTTTGGTCGTCCTTTCTTTCTTGTATTGCATTTTTTAACCTTCATAACTAAATCCCTCTCAGCAAGCTATTCAGAAAAGAAGCTTAGCTTGGATTGTTATGCATATCATCTGCTTCATATTGAATGACTTCTAAGTGTCCGGTTGACACTTTAGTTTCAACTCATCAATTCTAATTGTGAACAGTGTAAAGCTCTCAATAACTAAGGTAAAAAGCAAAAGATTGCTATAGTATTAAGCTCTCATATGCTACAGTTCTTAAACTTAAAACTTCAGTTACAACTGAAATGCCAAATGGCCTATAAAAGAAAAATAGACAAACCTAAATATATAAAGTCCTTTCCATTGTAGCTAAACCCCTTTTCCACAAGTGTTTTACGGACGAAAATGAAAAGCATGCTAAGAAAAGGCAAGAAATTAGAAAAAGAAAAAGAACGTCAAATGAAAGAGGATTTATCTAAAGCACGTTATATCCTCCACGTTGTCTGCATGGCCACTTGGTTCCCCAAAGGCACTGCCGTAATGGAATTGACAACATGAAACTCCAGCTTTGCCCCCAAGAAGCTCTATCATCTTGCCGGCAGTCATTCGACCGATAATAATAACAGAACATCAATACTAAATAGATTTATAAACCACAGAAATCATTTTGAATCAAATTCTTACCAATAACAATAGGTTTCTTAAGACATAATAGCCGTAACATAATGGTAAGGGCACATATCAGTATCCTTCTGGCCCCGAACTTGTCCTACTTTTGCCTAATCTTTAGGCTAACTGTTTTGATATCTGTAATTTATAAGTAGAATGGCTGCTTTTGCATATTGAAGAGCATTCTGAAAGTGAAATATAGAAAGAAATTTCTCCTCTGTTTAATTATAATAACAAAAAAGATTTCTAGAATAGCGAATTAGCGATGTTATAGATCCTATCACCTATATTCTAGATGCACCAACCAGTAGGCAACGATTAAGCTGTCTCATGCTCAAACATTGGTTTTCCATCTTTTGTTTCAGCAACACAACAAGTTCAGTTAAATTGAAAAACAGATTCTAACAAGTATAAACACAAAAACAGCCACAAAGCCCATCTTGCTATCCCATTTTTGTTAATTACTAGGCAAAGACTAGGGGAAAAATTAAAATAAAAAAGATTTCAAATTACTGATAATCTCATTCCTCACAGTAGTGAGACTTATGCGTCAATTTACCTTGGAAACCCATGAGGATTCTTTAATTAAATCAGGGCCACGCTCAGTAAAAGGGAAGTCTTCCTGTCAGACAAGTGTGCCACAAACACCTTTCTGTTCATGACTGCTACTAAATTTATCACCAACCTAACTTCATGAAACTGAAATTAAGAACAACATACCTTTAAATGAGGCAAGATTCTAAAATGACATAGCAACCTTTCTTACCACTGGTCTACGAGTATGTCGCATCAAGAATTTTACACACAAGTTATTGTTCTTATCAGAATAAAGTGCTACTTTATCCACAACACATGACTCTCCTTCAGGACCTTTGAATGTTTGATAAGCGGGCTTATAGTCGCTGCATATACAGAAAAGGGTACATAGATTATATAAAGATTATATGTGTGTGTATATAATATGACCACTATGCAAAAAAGCAAATATTTGACCTATCTGTTAATCCAGTCCTCATTGGCCCCTTTGTAACTTTAGGTGATTGCTTGTTGATGTAGATGTTGTTTGGTCTAATAATTTCATGACGTGCAGCAAGACCATCATCATCCAATACCTATGGAAGAGCAAAAATAATCCAGACTGAATATTACTTTGAAATAATGTCGTGAAAATGGCGAAAATGAAAACTATCAAGCACAAATTTTGGTGGACAAGACACGAGATTCCCTCCTAAGTATAAGAAGACATAGAAAAAGTTGCAAACGGTTCCTCCTGTTCAAAGAAAACATTTAACTTTCTTTTATAGAAAGAGAAGAAAACATTTATCTTTATAATTGTTCTAAAACAATGTACACATGTGACGTATCTTCTACAATATATAGTAACATCAAACAAGAGTAGAAGTCTTAGAGTCTTGGGCAACAAACTATATTTCGCTCCATATAACATCAACAATTGTCGACATGTAGAATACTTTTAGTGAGATCACTTCAGTTCAGAGTTTACAATGGTAGCTCTTTGAAAAAAGAACCAGAGGAGAAAAACGAAAAATAACACTGCAACCTTTTTTTATTTCTGACTTGAAAAACCTCTAAAAAATAAGACGTACACTCAGCTCTTTTTATACTCTAACCTGGCAGATTTTCACTTAACTAACTAACTAACAAGATTTCCTAAAAAATAGAAAAAAACTTCTACTCCGAATCTAAAGAATAATAGGACATAAATAAAACACCTAAATAACAATTATAGATACGCTAACACTCCCCCTCAAGTTGGGCTGTACAGATTGAACATTCCCAACTTGTCTACAAATTTCTCAAACAAAGACCTTGACACTCCTTTAGTGAGTATGTCTGCTGCTTGCTCTGAAGTGGGCACATACGAAATACAGATTGTTCCATTCTCTATCTTCTCCTTAATAAAATGCCGATCAACCTCGACGTGTTTAATTCAATCGTGATGAACCGGGTTGTGTGAAATATTGATCGCTTCCTTGTTATTGTAGTATATTCAGAGAGGAAGTCCCACTTTTATCTTCAACTCTTCTAGCAACATTTTTAGCCATTAAACCTCACAAACTCCATGTGCTGCTGACGTTAACTTGGCTTCTACACTGCTCCTAGCCATAACTGATTGTTTTTTGCTTCACCAAGTTACTAAATTCCCCCAAACAAATGCACAATATCCAAAGGTTGACCTCCTATCTTCGGCTACTCCCGCCCAGTCCACATTTGAGTACATTTCTAGGCTCCTCTCTTCACTCCTTTTAAAAATAGTCCACGACCTCGTGCCCTTTTAGGTACCTTAGAATCCTGCTTACGGCTTCCATGTGTGCTTCAGTAGGCAAGTGCATATATTGACTCACTTGACTCACAGCGAAGGCAATATCAGGCCTTGTGTGTGACAGATAGATTAGTCTTCCAACTACGTGTTGATATCTCCCACGGTCAACTGGATCACTTGACCTCATTCACTTGATCTTGTAGTTGATTTCATTGGTGTTTCTGCAGGTTTGCATCCCATCATCCCTGTCTTTGCCAATAAATCCAGAATGTACTTCCGCTGTGACACAAAAATTCCATTTTTATTCCTTGCAATTTCCATTCCCAAAAAATACCTTAGTCCTCTGAGATCCTTCATTTCAAATTCAACAGCCAACTTTTGCTTCAAACTCTCCATCTCAGTTTTATCATCCCCTGTTAAAGTTATATCATCAACGTAGACAATAAGAATAGTAAGTTTTTCATTCTTATGCCTATAAAATAATGTATGATCCTCGTGAGCTTGCTTATATCCCAGTCTTTGGATTACTTTCGTAAATCGATCAAATCATGGTCTTGGAGACTGCTTTAACCCATACAGAGATTTTTTTAACCTGCACACCTTACCATGTTTCTTCTCTTCATCAAATCCTGGCGGCAAATCCATATAAACCTCCTCCTCCAAGTCTCCATTTAGGAAGGCATTTTTTACATCCAATTGTTGCAATGACCAATCTAAATTCGCAACAAGAGACAGTAAAACACAAACAGTATTTATTTTTGCCACAGGTGCGAAAGTTTCTTGATAGTCTACACCATATGTTTGGGTATAGCCTTTTGCAACCAGCCTCGCTTTGTATCTCTCAATGGACCCATCTGCCTTATATTTGATTGTAAAGACCCACTTACATCCCACTGGAACCTTATCAATTGGTTTCTAAACAATCTCCTATGTTCTATTTTTTTCAAGTGCATCCATTTTTTCTTTGATAGCCTTTCTCCATCCCAGACTGTTCCACGCCTCCTGTATTGTCTTGGGAATTTCCTCTTCTGCAAGGTTAGTCACAAGAGCCTGCATTGGTTTGGATAAGTGACTGTAACCTACAAATTTAGATATCGGATGCTTTGTACATGTTCTAGTCCCCTTCCTGATTGCAATTGGAAAATCACTAACATCCTCAGACTGTGTTTTCATACCAGATTTTAATTTAGAATCTTGACAGTGGGTAGTATCTGGAATTTCTATTTGTTTTGGACGTTGTCTCCGTGAGTAAGTCAATTCAAACGGCTATAGCTTGTGTTCTCCCCCTGTCGTTTGACTTGATTGATCAGGAAGTTGGGTGGAACGTGAAATTTGTGGGGGTTGAGAGAGAATATTTCGATCAGGTAGTAAATTTGAAATTGAAGACAAGTCAACCAAATCAGAGTCACTAGAGGAAAGATCATCTTGTATAGGAGAATCTTGCGACGGCTGATTTTTTGTGAGATCTTGAAGAGTCGATTTTTGAAGACTTTTAACGGCATTCGGTTCTGAGGATTGAGAAGATTTGGAGGATCTTGACGATTTGGAAAAAATTCAAATTTTGAGGAAGATCTGTCTTAGGCGTATATGATCCTAAAGTCGAATTTTGAGATTTCGAACTAGATTTTGAGGTGGTGGATCGCATATATATAGGGGCTCAAGATTTGAGGGTGCATCAGAATGTATAGCTTGAGAAGAATCTTGACTTTGCTCCAGAGGGCGAAAAACAGGGGAGATATCCCAAAAATACTCCCAAAGATCAGATTTAGAGTTTGAGTTTAAATTTGACAATGAACTATCTCGTGAATACTCCCCCTGAGGAGAATCTTTTGTATAAAACGGTTGATCCTCAAAAAATGTAACATCTCTGGAGATAAAATATTTTTGTTTTTCTGGTGAATAATATCTGTACCCTTTTTTTGTGGAAGAGTATCCCAGAAATATACATTTAAAAGATCGTGGATCAAGTTTACTCTGATTTGGTTCAAGATTATCAACAAAAGCTGTACATCCAAAAATTTTTAAGTCAAGGGCCGAGAAAAAACGTGAATTTGGATATGTTTTGGACAGATAACTGAGTGGAGTTTGATAATTTAGGACACGAGATGGCATCCTATTAATTAAATAACATGCAGTCAAAATGGCATCCCCCAAAAACCTTTTTGGAACATTAGATGTAAAAAGTAATGAACGCGCTACTTCCAAAAGATGACGGTTTTTTCGTTCAGAGACACCGTTTTGTTGTGGTGTACTCACATAAGAACTATGATGAATAATTCCAGTTTTTCGAGAAAATTCCCAAGAGTTGAATTAAAATACTCTATACCATTATCGGTACGAAGTATTTTAACATCCTCATTGTATTGGGTTTTAATCATGGTGTGAAAATTTTTGAACACAGTTTCAGTTTTAGACTTATCTTTTAGGAGGTACACCCAACACACACGGGTATGATCGTCGGTGAACGTAACAAATCATCTCTTATTTGTAACAGCTAAAACTCGAGAGGGACCCCAAATATCACTATGAATTAAAAAAAATGGTCTAGAAGCATGATAAGGTTGGAGAGGATAAGAAAGGCGTCTACGCTTGGCCAATTGGCAAATTTCGCATTGAAATAAATCATACTTTTGGAACAATGATGGAAACAAGAATTTCAAATATGTAAAATTTGGATAACCTAATCTATAGTGTAGACGCATAATTTTTTGAGCCCTAGAATGAGAAGAAAGTCCTACAACGTTTATTGCGTGCCCACTCATAGAGACTCCATCCTCAAAATAGTAGAGTCCATCAACCTCCTTAGCACTGCCAATCTCCCTCTTCGAAATCTATCCTGGAAAACATAAACAGACGGTGAAAAATTAACTAAACAATCCAGATCTTTTGTAATCTTGCTAATAGACAGAAGATTGCAAGATAAACTTGGCAGATGTAGAACCCCTTTAAGTATGATACTGGGCCCAAGTTTAATGGTTCCTATTCCTACAACCACGGAGGAAGACCCATCTGCCACCTTGACCCTGTGATTTTTGGGACTTGGAACATACGTAATAAATAATTTTTCACACCCCGTCATGTGATTAATGGCCCCCGAGTCAACAATCCAAGGCTCACCTGTTTTTGTTAGACCACCAAAGATAGCCAAAGAGGTACCTGTTTGTGCCATAAATGATGTGGACGTTAAGTGAGACTCATTCAAGAATTTTTGAAGCTGCTCCAGTTGGTCTTTAATGAAGGCCCCGGGTGGTTCAGGTTGAGACCGATAAAAGGACTCCATGTTTGTCTCGGTGGTGGTTTGAAATCACTTTCCATCAAGTCCACGAGACCGGTTTGAGATATTTGCTGGTTTCCCGTGCAATTTCCAGCAAGTTTCCTTGGTATGATATGGTTTATGGCAGTGGTCGCACCATTTCTTATATCCTTTAGGGTCACTTGATCGGCTTCCATCACGTTCATTGCGATTGTCACTACTCGTAGCAGTTAGACCCAAGGTGTCTCCTACAGGAGTAGTTGATCCACCTAGCATTACTCTGCGTCAGCTCTCCTCTTGGCGGACTTCAGCAAATATTTCTTCAATTTTTGGTAAGGGTCTAACCCCAAGTAATCGCCCTCTCACAAATCGTCTGAAGTCATCAATTCGATCGCTTTCTACCATCTTCCTGTAGAGTACTGCATCATCTGGATCTTTCCATGCCAGAGTGGAGAATAAATCTAATTCCTGCCAAAGTTTCGTCAAGTCATTGTAATACTGAGTAACATCATTCTCTCCTTGTCTCAAATTACGCGCCTTGTTTCTGAGTTCAAACATCTGGGATGAGTTTTCAAGATCTAAGTATGCCAAAGTTACGGCATCCCAAATCTTTTTTGCCGTTGGAAAGAGGATATACGTGTCGGCAATATTATCCTCCATGAAGGGAATTAGCCAAGCCATAACCATTGAATTTTGAGTCTCCCAATTTGGATAGGTAGGGTCATCACTACTTGGCTGGGTGATGGTGCCATCCAAGTAGCCTAGTTTTCCTTTCCCTCGTACCACCATTAAAACAAAACGAGACCACTTTAAGAAATTTGTCCCATTCAACTTGTATGTGGTAATTTGTAGAGAGGTATGATTGGAATTTTTAGAAATTGCAGTGGGAACAATTGTAGAGGATGGTTGAAAAGTGCCAAATGCAACGTCAAAACCCTCAACTCTTCTTGCTCTAGTCATAGCCATTTTAGCCATCGTTTCTCTCAACTCCGAATTCGCTCTGATACCATGAAAAAAGAACCAGAGGAGAAAAATGAAGAATAACACTGCAACCTTTTTTAAAACCTCTAAAAAATAAGACGTACACTCGGCTCTTTTTATAGTCTAACCTCGCAGATTTTCACTTAACTAACTAACTAACAAGATTTCCTAAAAAATAGAAAAAAAACTTCTACTCCAAATCTAAAGAATAATAGGACATAAATAAAACACCTAAATAACAATTATAGATACACTAACACTCTTGTTATTCAGTCAAAAAAAAAGTTGACAAGGATACATCAGGCAAGGTTATATTCACACAGCAACAGATATTCACAAAACGAAGCTAGCATAAACACAAAAGGAAAAACTATGCAATTCATATTGTAACTACTATCTGCAACCTCGCAGAATCACTTCCTTTAATTTTGGTTGATGGCAGAAAGCTTGTTCATTAAGAGCACCCAAGATAACAAGCCAGTAGTGTAAAAAGTAACCGTAAATATTAGTTCTACAAAATGTTGAAATGATGGCTTAAAGGAATTCCAATAAAAAAAGTAAGAGGTAATGAAGACAAGAACCTTTTCATGACAATACAACGGCCAAAACCACGATCTAGAGATGCCTTGCTCGTGACTATTGCATCCTCCGTCATAACCACTGTAACTCATCACCGCAACAGTTGCATTCTGCCTAAAAGTAGAGTAAATAATTAACCCACAGTAGATGCTTGAAAACAGAATCTAGGGTAAAGCATACTACAAACCAGCTCAATTGTTCTTGTCGTCAATAGCGGTCTTTGAGGATAGACTAATAAGTAAAGTGTCCATCCAGCACAGCTACAAAACCAAGATAGTGACATTGCGTTAGTCGCACATAAGCTGCAAATATGAAAAGCCAACACGCTCGCAATCTAATAAATAACAAAACATGAAAGACCCAAACAGTCTTAACTTTCCTTTTTCTTTAATAAAGAAAAAGGAAGAAAGAAGAGCACAGACATAATAGAATGAGTACAAAACAGAGACATAAATATGCAATGCAAACATCTGCCATCTTGAAAAGGATAGGGAGAGTTAAAGTCAATTTCATCCAAGACATTACAAATTCTTTGACTCCAAGGACGTGCAGATTTCTCCAAAATCATTGAGACACCAAAGTTCTAAAGACAGATAGTAGCTAGCTAGGTTGGAATACTTATGAACACTTACTTAATGTGAGTTTCCCATCTCAGAAAACACAAGCCCTAGCCCAACAATCTAACCTTAAAAAAATTGCAACTAACAAAGTTTTTGTGATGTGTCAAGGGCCAACCTCTCCTAAACATAGATGAACAAGTTATGAAATGATTCAAGTTGGTTGAACAAGCATGACAAGATGCCACATGAATTGGTCACAAATAAACAAAGGTAAATCAAATTTTTCTTGTCAACAAGAGGAAACCATGTGATGCTAAACAACATGAACACCTATATGAGGGGAAAAAAATACTTATTGGCAAGTATAGCCTCAAGGGAAAAAAGAAAAAAAAAAATAAAGAAGAGGCAACAATGGCAAAAGATAAAAAACAATTTATATATTAATTCTTGCCTGGTTGAATGCGATATTTCCCATAGCTTGTTTTCCCATAGCACACTAAAATTGGGACAAAT
Organism: Artocarpus hirsutus; assembly: GCA_946598075.1. Taxonomy (NCBI): domain Eukaryota; kingdom Viridiplantae; phylum Streptophyta; class Magnoliopsida; order Rosales; family Moraceae; genus Artocarpus; species Artocarpus hirsutus. The sequence goes on from CAMOHE010050144.1 coordinate 27,951, forward strand.
TAATAATTTGAAATAATGAAATATCAAAATATTCTCGTGAAAAATGTAAAATAGGGTAAAAGAAGCAAACCTGGTTAGTATTTCTAGGACATTGGTTGTGATGAGGATATGGAATCACCCCGGCACAGACACCCAAGATTGTGAAGGGTTCGATTTCAAGGTGGGTTGTTTCTGGTTTAACATCTTTTTCGCACAATGCAATCTATAATAAAATAAGTAATCATGGATTAGTAATGCTCTAAAATCTAGCATCTAATACAATATTCCGTGAAAATAAAAAGACAGTAACACACCAGAGCATTGTTCTCCTCATTAACATTGAGTTACTCAATCAACCCCTCACGCAAGAAATCATCAAATGTGTGGACTCCATCCTTGGAAGAAAATCAAGCGTGACAAATATTAATTAAATAAATTTTTTGTAGAAGACGCACAAATAAATGACTTACTGCCAACTTCTTCATATGATCTTCTTTGACCTTTGACACGCCCTTCTCAACAATGACCAATGGACGGCAAACTCGACCTCCATCAGAAGCAATGCATACATACCGCTGATATAATATTTTTGTCAAGTTCAGCATTTACTTTCTTGAAATACTAAGCTCCAAAACAATTATTTATCAATGAAATCGGTTTTTCTTATTATTATTATTATTGTCATTGCTGAAGTTCCAAAACTAGCAAAATCAGACCTAAGGGCATGGGGTTGGGGTAAATGGTAAATAGAAGAATTACGTGCTTTTCATTGACAAAGACACTTACAAACTCTCCAACTTTTCCTGCTCTACGCAACATTCTAATTTCGGTAGAAAAAGCCTATAGAGGGGTAAAAAAGTTACTAAAGCAATAGGGAAAAAAAAAACGATAAATTGTTGAAAGTAGAAAAAAAAAATCAAATAGTTTGTTACGCATGTATTTGTCCAATAACATATGGAACATTGCACGTACCTGTGGCCTTCAATGCATACCAAGTATATCCCCGTTGAATATAACAAGAAATGAATTTGATGCTCGAAGCTCTTCTCCAGAGAGAAATGCCAAGTCCTCAACGGCCAAAGTATAGCATTAATCCAACAATAGTTCAGGTAAATAACATTACAATCAATTACAAGGCATAAAGATATTTATGAACTGATGCATTTCATAAAAATTAAAGTATTATACAGTGCAATTTTGAGAGGCCAGTTGTAACATACCAAAAACTTAGTGTAGCTTGTAATTTTCCCCATGATATCTTTAAGTCATGCATATGGAAAGGTCTACACGCATAATTTTCAGAGTACCAATTTTCTTGCAATTTGTAAAGATCATAATTGCAGCGTATAGTGTCATGTTTTTTATACGTTTTTCTAAATGAGAAAGAAAACTTTTGCTAAATAAACAAAAGGAGAACAAAAGATTGAAAGGCAAGAAAAAAGAACTCCTAGAAGCTAAGAAACTGAAAAAAGATTTTGGGAACATTTGCTGCTGCTTTTTTATTTGATTCGTTAATTCACAACCCAATTAAAACTCCATGGATGCTTAAAACTTTCAGTAATATAAAACATACCAGAGTAATTAATGGGCCTTCCTCTTCATCAGTTGTCACTTAAGTCATAAGAGCCAAGTTTTTCACAAGTCTGCAGGCTTCACCTTCTGGACTATCACATGGGCAAAGCATACCCCACTTATTGGAGAAACCTATGCAGAACAAAAAAATAAAATAAAATAAAACACATGGTTAGATTCCAGCCGCTAACAATGTGAAAGCCAAGATACATGTTTCAAGATAATGCTTGCACATCACTCTTTACCTGGCTACGTTGTAAGGCTCTCTGACCACTTACTTTCCTTGATATCTGAAATTGAGGAAGGATTCTGGTCATATGGCCAAGAGAACCTATAAAAGATAACCTACCCAGCACCTGATAGAAGGATTAGCTATAAGAATGGGAGTTATAAACGAATGCTCAAACAATCTATCGGCAAAGAAAACGATACAATGTACACCAGCATCGGAATGTATGTAAAATTAAGGAGTTATATGGTGAGAAGAAAGCAAAGAAATGTTAGCCTTTTTTTTTAATAAGAAATGCTTCTTAGCTTTTTTAAAACCTAAAACCAATGAAAAAGAAATTTGGATATTAAGCAACAGCTTCCCATCACACTGAAAATTTGTTGTAGTTGGGGGATTTTTGGATTGCCTGGGTGATCCCATGCAGAAGCAGATTTGGTGGATAGTAATTTAATGGTGGATGGAAACAAATAGAAGTAAGAGAATTTGGAATGCTGTCGTACAGAAAGCTACATGAGCCTTATCGTTAGTGAGAAACAGATTGGGAGGTTTGGGGACGAAACAAATATTGAGTAGCTTTGTGGGTTTCTTTTTTTTTTTATATATATATATAAGCAGCTAAACTTTTATTGATGAATTAAAAGTATACAATGCAGGACAAGTAGTCCTCAAAAAATAAAGATAAAGATGGGGACAAAAATTTCAATGGAAAACACAGACGCAGATACAACTACTCACACACAGGAGCAAAACAAAACCAAGCTACTGCAGCAGAGGGTCCCATCCCCTTTGCAGATGTAAAAAGCGAAAAAGCAACAAAATCTTTGCTTTGAAATGTCGATAGAGCAACCCAATATTTATCCCAAACTTCAGACAGATTGCTCTCTCTGACTATCAAATATACGTTTGTTTCTCTCTAACCAGTAACCACAACGTCCAAGTGATGGCCAAAACAGCCACATTCCACAATCGATTGCATCTCTGATTTCTATCTCACATAAAATCACTTTCCACAATGCTACTTGGAACTGCCCAAGAGATGTTAAACTCCCCCAAGTTTTTTGTACCATAATTTCAGTGAAAATGACAGTGTAAGGACAAATGGTCAGCTTTGTGAGTGTTAATACCAAGGACTTTGCTAAAGGATATGTTTTAATTTTGTAATGGCCTTATGAGTTGTTTTGTGGTTTGGATTTCTGATAGTTGTCTTGGGTTGTCTGCATTAGATGTTTTTGTGCTGCTGTTTTTCTTTCTTTTTTTTTTTTTTTGTTAGTCATTTGTTTGTTTGTATTTTCTACTTTTCTCTAATATAAAGTCTTTCCATCTCATTGTAGAAACCAAATTCTTTTCCTATTTTCTTGTGTAACTTACATGATAAGGAACTATTAGATCTTGCTTCTTTGTTAAATTTCCTTGTGCACTTGAAGGAGTCGGCTAAGGACAAGGTCTGACAATAGAAGAGTTTGATCTATTAAGGCTTAAGATAGGTTCTCTTTTAATTATTTCTATCACTTTCTAATTGAACATCATCCCTTGACCAAATTTGAGTCTTTTCGTTTCATTTGGAAGTGGGTTTTCCCCCAATAATTTGTTTTTTGAGGTTTCTAGGCAAATAGGTATCATATGATAATAATGATGTGCTACACAGAAAAAAGATTATTCATGTCAGCACTCCTCACTAGTCTGTTCTTTATAAAAGAACTTGAGAGAAAAATTGACTATTAGTTATACATTCTAGGTCCTTGAACCAATAGTTTCAGTTGGTTGAAGTTTTCTCTTGGGCGTTTCATTTAAGATGTCTATTTCCCAGCTTTTGGTTTTATCATAACTGATACAGTAAAGAATCAAAAACAATGAAAAAACCTCTCTTTGCTAGTCAGTAATTGCATAGAAAAACAATGAAACTTGTCAAGGGAATGTGACGCATAAGCCAGGAATCATGATTTAAGGATGATGTCTACTTGGTGAATACGACACAAGTAATACAGGATATGGATAAAAGGCCCCAATCAAATGCAGAATTAAACGGAGGAAATTATTCAAATTAGACAACCTGTGTCATGCCTTTCCGATTCATCTTGAACCGTTTGACATCCCAATTTCCAGTAGAAAGGCTCCTCTCAAGGCCCGCTGTTATTCTATCGCTGACTATGCACTGCATTTAGATAGAGATGAAATAGGCAATGGCAAACAAAATGAAATTCAAAATCACATTCCATGTACCAAAAATTTCTCAACAATTACAAAAAATTCTACATAGTGCCTTTACGTAATGAAACAAAAGCACAAGTCAAGAAGTTGAAACAAATATAAATGTACTAAACTTGACAAAACAATCTGAATGATATAAAAATCTAAAAAAACAAGGTGATATCAATAAACTACTAAGTTGTTGGTCAAGTTTTCATTTGAATTTTTTTTGATGTAATAATTAGCAGCACTTACCTGAGAAAAATCAAACCGACTTGACCTGCTGGGCTTTGATAAAAATAACATCCACAGCCCTCCTAGCCTCAGTAATCATTGACTTGAACAAATCCTGATATTAATAAGAATGTTAAAAATTTTCAAAAAATGTTTAAGAAGCCAGCCATTATACAACAAAATAGAGCACAAACAAGCATACCTCAAAAAGTAGAGAAATAAGCTGACCAGATAATTCCAAACGCTTGTTCCCCACATAATCCTAAAAAAATGGAAGAAAAGAATTTGTGTCCACGCCGGCACCAACTTGAAGTTCAATACTAATAACTACTAAGCTTAAATGAATCCCATCTTAAATTGACACAAATACAAAGCCATTGCCATTAGAAATTGCTTAAGGTGAACAGACTGATCTAGGGATGAAGAAAATTCTCATAGGACTTCTTCCGACAAAGGAATATATTTCCCATTGTGTGCTGAACAATGTATTTGGTGTTATAGCTGTTGGAATAAGGAATTCAATTGAGAGGGAGATAGCTTTTTCATTGTTTACTTTTCATAGAACCATGAGAAAGTATTTTTTTTTTTTAAAAAAAAACCATCAAACAAACAAACATTTCTGTTGACCTTACAAAGCATGACGCTAGGTCTTTCTTTGTTTGAATGGTTGTCAATTCGTAAGGACAATTCTATACAGGAGAAGTTTAGAAGCCTTAACTTTGTTCAGCCTTTTTCTTTTCCAACTTCCAACAAGGTTAAAAAATTTACCAGCTTCCTTTTCTTCGCTTCATATAAGTTCAAAAGCATAATGTAATGCGAAGTTCAAGAACTTCCTGCCTTGCCCGTCATTGACACTCATCTCTCAGATACGAACCATGTGTTGCCATGACCATCCAAATTTGCATTCTTGGTTCCAAGAAAATGCAGTATATACTATTATAGCAACAAAGATTCATGTTTTCTCGAGTCACCTACCTAATCATCCATTGCATCCTTGTTTAAGATCGCATCCATCATGCGTCTTATCATTACAGCAACATATATGCATTTAGGGCGGAAGTTATTTCCTTGCACCTAAGGGGAAGAGAAATAAACGCAATAGAGGTGTAAATTGAGTAAAACATATTAACACTGCTAAGAATATTAGGAATGAAAGGAAAACAGAAAAAGTACCTGAACATTTGCGAGGAACAGACCGTATTGCCATCACTCTGCCATCCTATTCAATAAGTAAAAGAAAGCAGAATTCAAGAAAGCAGAATTCACCATGTTTATCAAATTAAAACATATCTGAACAACAACAAATAATTACATTCAAGCACATGCGTGCTAAGTAAAATAAAATAAATAGTACAAAAAAGGAGTACCTTTTCAGATTGGGAAAGGGGTACCTTCTCAAATGAGGCACTGTGGTATGAGGATTTTTTTCACCTACAAGGAGCACTCAACTAGTAACTGAAATATTAACAAAAGAGATGATCGACGGTAAGTAAGGTGGAGCATATTGGTCTACGATATTGATCGACGAAAGGAGAGAGTTGAAACGGCGATTTCATCAAATAATTGAGAAGGAGGACAGGGCGACGAGATTGAAGTGCAAATCCGTGTGCGCTAGAGAAGGGGATGCTAACTCCAAATTGTTCCACAGGATGATGACGGCAAGAAAATCCAGAAATGTCATTTCTAAATTGGAGACGGAGGACGGGAGACTCGTTGACAACAAGGAGGAGATAGTCGGACTGATTACCAATTTTTACAAGCAACTTTATAGATCCTCCCGTGGATCGACGTTTGTGCTGCGCCTGATTCTCTGGAGAAGCATTTTGTAGAGGAAGAGATTAAGAAGGTGGTTTTTAGCTGTGACGGCAAAAAATCCCCTGGACCAGATGGATTCTCCTTAGCCTTTATTCAAGAGTGTTGGCATTTCGTTAAAGGAGACCTTAAGAAGATCTTGGATGAATTTTGGAATGATGGCGTCATAAATAATATCACTAACGAGACCTTTATCTCCCTTATTCTGAAGAAGGCAAATTCTTGCAAGATTAAGGATTTCAGGCTCATCAGCCTTGTTACATGTTTGTACAAGATCGTTTCAAAAGTGTTGTGGAACAGATTAAAGGACGTCCTCGAGGATACTATATCGGTGGTGCAAGGGGCTTTCGTCGGCAATCGTCAAATTTTGGACTTCGTCTTAATCGCAGACGAAGCGATCAAGCACTATAGATCTTCGGGAAAAGAAGGGCTACTCTCGAAGTTGATTTTGAGAAAGCCTATGACTGTGTAGAGTGGAAATTTTTGGATTTCGTGCTCGATAGGAAAGGGTTCGGTTCAAGATGGAGGAGTTGGATTTAGGGCTGCTTATCTTCAATCTCGTACTCGGGGGTTATCAACGGGAGACCGCGAGGGAAATTTTCAGCTTCTCGTGGCCTAAGACGAGGAGACCCGTTGTCTCCATATTTGTTCACTCTAGTAGTGGACGTCCTTAGCAGATCGGTTGACAGGGCAGTGCAAAGTTATCTGGTTAGACCCCTTTACATCGGCAATGCCGAACTTCCCATAAGCCATTTATAGTTCGCGGACGATACCCTATTCTTTAGCAATCCTGAGGAGGAAAGTCTGTCGAACTTCATGCTCATTGTAGACGCTTTTTGTATATTCTCTAAACTGAAAATTAACTTGGATAAGAGCGTCATCTTAGGTATCAATTTGGATGAAGGAAGACTAGCTGGTCTCGCAGCCGTTGTCGGTTATGACGCCGGTTCCTGGCCTGAGAGATACTTGGGGCCGCCTCTAGAAGGAAACCCTCTTCTCCATTCTTTTTGGGAACCAATTAATTCTAAGGTGGCCAAGAGGTTGGATGGTTGGAAGAAGTCTTTTCTTTCCAAAGGCGGGTGTCTAACACTTATCCAAGCGGTTTTGGGCACTCTACCCACCTATTACTTGTCTATGTTCCACATTCCTGTTCAGGTGGCCAAGGAGATCGAGAAGCTAACAAGGGTTTTCTTGTAGGAGTATTACTCAGAAGATCAAGGTGCCCGTCTGGTTCCTTGGGGGAAAGTTTGTTTGCCAAGGTCAAAAGGAGGTTTGGGCATCGGCAATTTGAGGAAAAGAAATGAGGCACTCTTGGCCAAGTGGTTGTGGCGTTTTCCTTTGGAATTCGATCACTTGTGGCACAAAGTCATTAAAGGTAAAGATGGATTAAACGCTAATAGCAGGGACTCAGGGGACACGCATAGATCGACGTTCCGAAGCCCCTGGAAGTCGGTTCAATCAATGGCGAATGGTTTCTTTAAACACGTACAGTGGAGGGTGGGCCTTGGAGATTCTATAAGGTTTTGGGAAGACGTTTGGTGCATGGATTTGTCCTTGAAGGAGAGGTTCCTTGGATTATACAGATTGTCTTCACTCCATGAGCAGCCCGTTGCTAGCTTTATCTTAGCTGACATAGTCAACGTCCCAGGAGGACAAGCATGGGATCTCAAACTTCATAGAGGATTGACGAATAGAGAGATCGAAGAAGTCTCAGAGCTAATCCCTATTTTGAAAAGGATCTCAATCAGAATCGGGGTTCATGACACAAGATTATGGAGGCTAGACCCGAACAGTTCTTTTTTAGTGAAATCCTTGTTTTCCTGCCTGTTCCTTCCTCCCCATTCCCTTTTAACTCCATTTGGAAATCAAAGGCCCCTGTCAAAGTTCAAGTCTTCTGTTGGCTTCTCGCTCTAGGGAAGTTGAATACTTACGACTCTTCGCAACGTAGGAACCACTCTATATCAATTTCTCCATGTTCGTCTGTTTTATGCAAGGGTAGCGTAGAGATGGCAAACCACTTGTTTCTCCACTGCTCATTCTCGGCGAATTTGGTTCAAATTCCTAAAAGAGTTTGATTTCGTGTGGGTTCCTCCAAGGGACTGTATGGGATCTTAACTGACATAGTCAACGTCCTAGGAGGACAAGCATGGGATCTCAAACTTCATGGAGGATTGACGAATAGAGAGTTGGAAGAAGTCTTAGGGCTGATCCCTATTTTGGAAAGGATGGGGTTCATGACACAAGAATATGGAGGCCAGACCTGAACAGTTCTTTTTCAGTGAAAACTAAACCCAGATTATAAACTTATGAGAAGAATCAAAAGAGAGTTTTTAACCACCCTTTTACTATAAATCTTTTGACTCTAATACCAATTGGTCTTGAGACAATTTAAAAAAACTTATATAAAGATGAACATTATAGATAATAAAACAAAGAGTTTATATTACTTACATGAAAATTTTCAAACACACTTAAAAATGATCTTACAAGAAAGAAAACACTCAAATACTTAAAAAATATTTTACAAGAGAGAGAGAGAAAGAGCACTCTAAAAGGAAACACTCTAAAATTTTTTACACACCTTCCCATAAGTTAGGTACTCTTTATAAAAAAGAGAGGACCTAACTTTACAGCTAGAAAGAAAAGATTTCTTCTAATCTCAAGTTGGTTGTCGAGTGCTTATTGAACCCCATCGTTACATGCTGGCTTCGATAATTTCTTATTTTGTGCTATAAAGGATTAGACTGACTTGAGTCAGGATGATCTTGATAAGATCACAGCTTATTCTGGACTTGTGAATATCCTGCTAAGTATGCACTAAGATGAGGTGGAGGCAACCAGTATTCGTCACTATCTGCATCTGATTTGACAGTATCTATATCTTCATCTTCATTATCAATTTCTAGAAACTGTTTAAGCTTTTCTTTATCTTTATCAAAGAGGGTCTTATTAATGAATGAGTTAATAATTTTTAAGACTTTCTTTTTCCTTATCAAATATGGTCTTATTAACTAATGAGTCAATAATTTTTGAGATCTTTTGAAAGTTTGTCATAGAAATATATTCTTTTACTTGAGATAAGCTATCTTTTTGGAAATAAATCATTGCCATATTTTCTTTTAAGATATGAGTATAACTGAAATTTTTACACCACTTTCCAAAAAATCTCTTTGATAAATAAGGAACCATTAATTTATTTTCTTGGGAAGGATTTGCTATCATGTAGTTCCATTTTAAAATCATGGGATTTTGTAAAAGGCAACAAATAAAAGCCATGACTCATCTGGATCTAGAACTTTAGATTTATTTTCCTTTTGAAAATATCCATAGCTTCTATGCAGCTCTTCAAGGAGAAGTCCTGATGATAACCCAATATAAGCAAACCAACCTCTAAACCAATTTGGAAAATGTTTGTTATGATACTTGGTTTCTATTTTAAATGATACAAACCAGGTGTGTTTTTGACTTTATTTTGATAGTAAAAAACATTCTTCCATGCTTTAATGTAGTCATAATAATTATAGGACTTAAGGTAACTATTAGGTCTTGAAAAGTAGGTCCTTTACTGAATACTGTTACCCCAGTCTTCATAAGTCAAAACATTATGTATTCTGATAGCTGAATAAGCTATCTCTGAAGCACTTTTCATGGTGTGAGAAAAGAATGCTAAATGAGTCTCCGTGAGCATTAATTCATCCCAATCCCTACATTTAGGGTAGGTATTAGGAAGTAAATGAAAAGGAAGATGTTCACCTGCAACTTCCTTTACTGGTCTATTAAGATTAGAGTCTTCAATTATCAAATTCTCTTTCTACCAATTGGTTTGAGATCATCTTCTTGCTGAGAAAATGATGGCTTGATTAGACTATATTTGGATGAATAGGCCTTATTGTGCTGGTTTCTTCTCCAAGCCTTGCAAGTATTCACAAGTTAAAAAATCCAACAGGTAATTCGCTTCTCCCTTTATATGTTCAATGTCAAATTCAAAGACTGCCAAAAAGGCTTGCCATCTAGTAGATATTTGTTTTGAGGCCAAATTTTTAACATCTTTTTCTAAAACAGACTTAGCAGGTCTACATTCTATTCTCAGAAAAATTTCCTATTCAGGAGGTCATCTTAAAATTTTGAGATGACCAGAACAATAGCCAAAATTTTTTTTTTATTGTTAGGTATTTTTGTCGAGTAGGATTCCATAATCCCAAAGTAAATTTACCCAAGATTTCTTTATCATTTTTGTTTTGTTTGAGAATTCCTCCATATCCTCTGAAGCATCTGTTTCTACAATTTCAAATAACTGAGGATCAAGAATAGCTAAGTAAAGGTTTCCTCAACTCTAGCTTTTATCTTCCTAACCGCTTGAGTACATTCTTCAGACCATTGAGGAGGTTTCTTTTTTAACCTTTCAATTAAGGACTTAGAATCTTTCGAAAAATCTTTATAGAAATTTGCAATATAATTGAGACTTCTTAAAAATCTTTGCAATTGCTTTTTATCCTTGATTTCATAAGGAAATTTCCCAACAAAAGTTATAGCCCTATCTATTGGACTAATAAGTCCCTGACTAATATTATAACCTAAGAATCTAGCTTCAGTCTAAAATATTTTTATTTTTCTAGCAGATACTATTAGACCCATTTTTTTTATTACATTAAAAAAGATTCTTAAGTGTTTCCAATGTTTTTCTATATTTTTAGAGAAAACTAACACATCATCAATATAAGTAAAAACAAAATTCGTATAAAGATTTAATATTTCATTCATAATTCTTTGGAATTCCAATGGTGCATTTTAAGGCCAAAGGACATTACGTTTCAGTCAAAGTGTCCAAACGGAACTGTGAAGGCTGTTTTGTATTTATCATTTTATGCAATTTGGATTTGCCAATACTCGCTTTTAAGGTCAAATTTTGAGACAACTGTGGCTTTATGAAGCCTGTTTAATAAGTCTCTTTTATTTGGAATAGGATATCTAATCCATCTTAAGACCCTATTGAGGAGTTAATAATTATTTCTAATCTTGGAACTCCTAGTTCCAATTTTGTAGCATTTTCAACATAAAATGCTGGGCAAGACCAAGGAGATGGACTCTTTCTTATAAACCCTTTTGAAAGCAATTCTTCTATCTCTTTTTTACAAATTTCCAAATGTCTTTCATTCATTTAGATTGTTCTTGCTTTTGTTAAAATCATAGATTTTTTGGGAAGTGGTGGAAAAATTTCAGTTATGTTCATATCGTAAAAGAAAAAATAGAAATGATTTATTTCTAGAAAGATAGCTTATCTCAAGTAAAAGAACATATTTCTGTGACAGGCTCTCAAAAGGTCTCAAAAATTATTGACTCATTAGTTTACTATTTGATAAGGATAAAGAAAAGCTAACACAGTTTCTAGAAACTGATAATGAAAATGATGATATGGATATTGTCAAATCAAATACAGATAGTGACAAATACTGGTAGCCTCTACCTCATCTTAGTGCACACTTAGCAGGATATTCACAAGGCCCGAATAAGCTGTGATCTTATCAAAATCATCTTGACCCAAGTCATTCCAATCCTTTGCAGCATAAAAGGAGAAATTATTGAAAAATGTTTCTTTTTGAAAGCCAGCATGTGACGAAGGAGCCCAATGAGCACCCGACAGCCAGCTCAAAATAAGAAGGAATTTTTTCTTTCCAGTTGTAAAGATAGGTCCTCTCTTCTTTAGAAAGAACACCTCACTTATAGTAGAGTGTATGAAAAATTTTAGAGTGTTTCCTTTTAGAGTGCTCTCTCTCTGTCTCTCTTGTAAAATATTTTATGAGTGTTCGAGTGTTTTCTCTCTCGTAATCCTTTCTAAGTGTGTTTGAAGTTTAAAGTTTGAATAGTGTTGTAAATTTTATGTAAGTAATAAAAACTCTCTGTTTTACTATCTATAATGTTCATCTTTATATAAATTCTTTTAAATTGTCTCAAAACTGATCAGATATTGGCAAATCCAAATTGCATAAAAAGATAAATACTAAACAACCTTAAAATTATTGACTCATTAGTTAATAAGACCCTCTCTAGTAAGGATAAAGAAAAGTTTAAACAGCTTCTAGAAACTGATAATGAAGATGAGGATATGGATACTGTCAAATTAGATACAGATAGTGATGAATAGAGGCAGCCTCTGCCTCATCTTAGTGCATACTTAACAGGATATTCACAAGACTCAAATAAGTTGTGATTTTATCAAGATTGTCCTGACCCAAGTCAGTCCAATCCTTTACAACACCCAAGAAGAAATTATTGAAAAATCTTTCTTTTTAAAAGCCAACATGTGACAATGGGGCCCAATGAGCACCCGACAGCTCAACTGACACAATTTTGGAAGATGTCTGAAAGCTGATCCTTATTTTGGAAAGGATCTCAACTAAAATCACGGTTCATGACACAAGCATATTGTCACGCCCCACTGAGCCACAAGGAGGCCACACATTTGTCTTGGGCGTTTTTAAGGATAAAATTGGCCCAAGGAAGGTTCTGGAAGGGTCCGGAGTGTTCTACCACGTTCTACAGCATTCTAGGAGGTTCTACGCTAGTCCAAGAGCATCATGAAGAATCCAGAAGGTCCTGGAAGACTCAAGACTTCTCTGGAACACTCTAGAACATTGGAGCACTTTGTAGAATAGTATAGAATTCTCTAGAACACTCCATACTTGTAAATATTTCCACACTTTGCTAGAACATTCTAGATAGTGCATAGCAACCGTAGGATCAAAGCAATCATGACCGTCCATTCATTAGGAGGGTGCCTATAAATAGGACCAACCACTCATTTGTAAATCCATCCAAGAAGCATCCAAGAAATCCAATTGTAAAGCTCTCTTAGCTTAATACAAACTTCCTTTCAGAGTTCTCCTCTTTCTCTTGAGTTCCCTTTTGTTCTAGGCAATTGCGTGAGCAAGTCAGGCTGACTTAGCATCGGGAGCGTGCTAAGGCCGCACGAGTACCTTCGAAGAAAGTAAGCTCGTGACAGTTGGTATCAGAGCGAGGCTTAGGCGGAAGCGATGGCCAAAGGTGCTGCTCAAAAGACCACAGGATCCAACCCATCTGACGTAGAGGTGACGCAAGAGCGAGGCCGCGAAGAGATAGTTGATCCCAACATTGTGGCTAAGCGGGGTCGTTCGAAGGACATGATCTCTAGTTTCGACTCACGCCTATCTCGGGTTGAGGAGGCGGTAAGTGGCGTGGAGGCCCAGGTGGATGATCTAAACCAACGGGTGGACGGTTTAGAAGCGGAGGAT